>CAJNJA010034208.1:0-29596 GCA_905231915.1 Symbiodinium necroappetens
GGGTTTAGGGTTTAGGGTATGGAGCTCGGGGGCTCAGCCATGTAGGTTTGTAGGCATGAGTTTGATGCTGAAGTCTCGAGTGAACTTCGAGATCGAACCTAGAAGCGCGAACTCCGAGTGCCTTGGCAGAGCTTTCCCTGTGGGTAGTACTACACCTTTGGAACCTAAAGTACTTAGTTATGATAGTATAGACCCCATTGAGGTCAAGCGCCTTAATTCTGTAGAGCTCTGAACCCTAACACCTGAACCATAACCCCGAACCCAAAATCTTGTCACTGTCGAAGCCATAAGTAGACCACACACCTAAGCCTCCCAACCGGAACCCCCACCCCCCTCTGTGCCCCATAAACTTAAGTCTAAACTCCACAAACCTAACCGCTTAAGCCCAAGCCTCCTAAACCACCAACCCCAAACCCCACCCCTAAACCTNNTAAACCCTAAACCCAAGCCCTAAAAATCCTGCCTTCTTCGGCACCGGCTTCGGCGCCTCCTCCTCCCCGCTGCTGCCGAAGGGGTCTGCCTTCAGGGCTACGGGGCCTTACTATTTAGGCCGGGGCTCCTTTTAATGGAATTTTTGAAGAGGGTCTGCAAGGGTTCCTGTAAGGGGAATGGGTGGTTTAGTATACGGGCTTTAATAATTAGAACAGGGTTTCGGGCTCTCTTCTGGTATAGTTGAACAATACAGAACCCTAAGGAATAGTCTTGGAAATTATTTAGGCTTCTATAGTAGTGTTTAGGGGTTGGAGGGTTGGAGGGTCTCTGTTCAGGTATCCAGGCATTCTAAAATCATAAGAAGAGGCCTTGCACATAAGTTCAGGAAGCAGAATTCCCCGATCAACCCGAAACCCGAACCCTAACCCCTAAACCCTAAACCCTAAACCCGAAACCCCTAAACCCCAACCCCTAAATCCCCAAACCCGAAACCTTAAACCCCCTAAACCCTAAAACCTTACAGTACCCTTGAAGAGCCCTTTTGAAGGAACCCTTATCTCTCCCCATGCAGGGGAACCCTCTTAGACCCTAAATAAACCCTAAACCCTAAACCCCTCAACCCCTAAATCCCCAAACCCGAAACCCTAAACCCCAAAACCCCTAAACCCTAAATCCCTAAACCCTAACACCTCAAACCCCTGAACCCTAGAGACTACCCCTGACTGGGACTCTTGAGCCTAAGTCGGTCCTTACTTGGAGGGTTCATGGGGCAGTTATAAATGGAGGTTACAGGGTTCCTGTAAGGGTTCTACAGGGTGTAGGGGAGGTTATAGGGTTCCTTGAACTTAGGGTTTAGGGCAGTCATAAGCGGAGTTATAAGTCCGCTGATACGGACTGTAATTAGAGTAAGTAGAGCTACCCTACTTACAACTACACTCACTAGGTACCCCAGTAGCCCCTTAATAATAAGGGTAGCCTTTTTTCTACTGTTTGGTTTTAATAAGGGAACCCAAAAAGGAAAAGGGTAAAAAGGTACTACTGGGGAACCTAGCTCATAAATACCCAATGAACCTCCAAGTACGGTTTGAGGCTGCGGAGCGCCTACGTTACTGACACGAGGGTTTTAGGGTTTAGGGGCTCCTCGTAAGAAACTACGGCTGATGATCTAAATCTTGCATTCCCCATAATAAGGAATAGACCATAATTCCCATAGTTTAGGGTCCTCAAGGCAATGCTAAGGACTTATATCATCAACAGTATAAAGGGTTCCTACAAAAGGGATCCACAAGGGAACTGCAGGGGTGGAAGGCGGAGGAGGGCCTAACTGTAGCCAAAAAGACCCTACTTTTTTGGGGGGTTCCTCTTTATGATCTCTACTCAGTTGTTGAGTTCATAAGCATAAACAAGTGTACACCGGCCAACAGAGCCAAGCCTGCCAATGCTTCTGCAGTCACCGAACCTACTCCGGAATCCCACAGAAAACCTCGGCCAAGTACCCTTGCATTCCTAGCAGCCTCCCCATCAACACCAAGCCTCCTGATGTTAATAAGCTCCAACAGCTGAAGAATACGAGGTCTCGTCAACGGCTTGGTTCCTGGGTCAGCCACCTGGTGTTCGCCAGGTAGGTGGGTCACTCGGAGCAACCCCGCTTCAATGCGCTCTCTTCCAGCTGTCGCCCCTCATCCTCAAATGCCGGTTGCGCCAGCCAGTGCTGGCACTCTCGAACTAGCGTATTGCAGCCTCGTTATCCCCGAGGAGGGATACTATCGAATCACTTTCAATCAATTCATCTACTAGCGGCTGCACCGCTTCAGCTAATAGTATTCCGTGGACCATACTGACAAATTCAGCTTCAGAAGAGCTGAGAGTCGTAAACGCCTGTCTCGTCGACTCCCAGGCGATCGGCACTCCCCTCCAGATAATGAAGATTGGTTGCATCGATCGTGTTCCCCAAGGGTTCATATTATCCCCAAAAGTTTAAAACCCTAAACCCTAAACCCTAAACCCCAAAAGTTTAAAACCCTAAACCCTAAACCCTAAACCCCAAAAGTTTAAAACCCTAAACCCTAAACCTCAAAAGTTTGAAGTGCAGTAATTCAGCTCCTAAGTCTAGTTCAGCTCCTAAGTCTATATTCAGCTCCTTGAAAAGGGTAGGTCTTTTGGGCCACAGGTAAATGGGCAGTTCTCTGAATTAGGGTCCCTTCTTATTCTTGGGTCCCCATTATAGTACGGCACCCTCATAAAAAGGACCCTCAAAGCTACCCTGATTTGGACAACTACCTAAATACTGAAACGAGGGCTTTACAGCTTAGGTGTTTAGGCTCTACTTGGAGGTTCATGGGTAATTGGGGGTTATAAAGTCCCCTAATTTGTGTTATAATTATAGTTACCCTTCTTATAGCCTCACTTTTAACTACCCATGAACCCCTAAACCCTAAACCCTTACAGAACCCTCGAAGGAACCCTATTGCCCCACATAAAAGAACTACTTATAACCCCACTTACAACTACCCATGATCCTGGTGGCCCTAAACCCTAAACCTGAAACCCTAATGTAGAGGCCTCCATACTACCAAGGATGGGGTTTAGGGCTCCTTTATGGTCTAATTATAATTAGGAGCCCTAAGGAATAACATAAGTAATTATGTAGACTTCTATATTAGACCCTAAAGCCCTGCAACCAAAGGGATGATAAGGGGGAATTCTGCTATGATATAAATGCTTCTTCATGCTCATAGCTTGCGAGCACATGGGGGGGGGATATAGCGCGTAGGTTTTTGGGGCTTAAGGTCTACTTGGAGGTTCATGGATCGTTATAAGTGGAGTTTTAACTGGGGTAGCTGTAATTATAACCCAGATCAGGGGGCTTGAAACCGCACTTCTAATTGCCCTAAGCCCTCCCTAAGCCCCAAACCCTAAAGCCGAAACCCTAAACCCTAAACCGCTTAAAAGGAAGGGACTTATGACCGCATCGATACTCCAAGTAGGGTCCAGGACTTGGGGTCGTCTCGGAGGATTCTGGAGACTTAGTAAGGCTATAAAGACCTCAAGTAGGGTCATGGGTAACTACTGTTCATGATATGAACCCCGCATTACCTTAAGGACCCTAAACTATGGGAAGTATGGTATAGTCCTTATTATGAGTAAATGCAGGATTTATATCATCAACCGTCGGTAACTATGAGCATGCTTACCTTGTGTATGGCCCTAGGTGCAAAATCCCATGATGTCCCATGAAGTTTTAAGTACTTGGAAGCTCGTGGATAGTTACACGTGGGGCTAGAAGTTAGAAGTGCCCTAATATGGGTTGGAATTATGGGTAGCCTTCTTATAACCCCACTTGTAGCAAACCCTAGAGCCCACAGAAGCTCTATAGAACCCTCACTTAAAACCCCACTTAAAGCAACCCTAAACCCTCAACCCACATGAAGTCTATAGAGATAGTAAAACCCTAAATCCTAAACCCACAGAAACTCTACAGAACCCTCACTTATACCTACCCATGAACCTTTCAGTCATTACCTTAAGGATCCCAAACTACGGAAATTATGGCTTCATATCACACAAAAGGTTTAGGGGTTTAGGGGTCAGGGGTTTAGGGGTTTAGGGGTCTAGTGGTTAGGGGTTTAGGGTTTCAGGGCTTTAGGGTTTTAGGTTGTTTTAGGGGTTTAGGGTTCATCTCGACCCAAATCCTCAAGGCTTCGGGTTTCAACGCCCGCAACCCGAAGGCTGCAACCCTAAACCCCCAAGAAACCCTAAACCCCTAAACCTTTTGGGTGATATGAAGCCATAATTTCCATAGCTTAGGATCCTTAAGGTAATGACTGAAAGGTTCACGGGTAGTTATAAGCCATAGTTTCCATAGCTTAGGATCCCTAAGGCCTTAAGGTACTAACTCTAAAAGCCCCCAAAATTCGACAGTCGGGAACCTCAGCAGCTTCCCATCCCACCTGCACAGTGGTAGTCGGCGGCGATGGCGTCTTCGCAGCTTCCTGACCACCATGCTAAGTGAGTGCAGATAGAAAAGGCTCTCATGCTGGAGTTCATGCGTTTTAGTGCTTAGGGCTTCAGGTTTAGGGCTTAGGATGTAAAGAATGTAAGGGTGAGGTGTGCATGCTTCGAACTTGTGGCCGACAAAATCAGCAGTTCTCCTTGCCTCGGAGCCTTTGTACCTTGCTCCCCACACACAACCCCACACCACACGTATTGTAGGCCTTCGCAATTAGAATAGCGTGCCGGGTATGTTATACTATAATATCTAGAATCATTATAGAATATGGACTCGTAAGGAGTGATATTGGTAACTATTCAAGCCCCTGTATAGATGTGGTTCAATGTTCTGGGCGTCGGGTTTCGGGAATAGGATGCAAGCATCAGGTTTGGACCCTGACAGAGTACCACAACCCAAGACTGGGTTCTTGCTAGGGGTTTAATTTAAATTACCATAGTCAGGAAACCATATTATTTACTATAGACCCCCCAACATGGTAACTTAAATGAAACCCTTTAATTAACA
Source organism: Symbiodinium necroappetens (assembly GCA_905231915.1). Taxonomy (NCBI): domain Eukaryota; class Dinophyceae; order Suessiales; family Symbiodiniaceae; genus Symbiodinium; species Symbiodinium necroappetens. The sequence continues at coordinate 4,949 of CAJNJA010034208.1, forward strand.
AGAACCCCCTAGATCCCAAACCCTAGAACCCTAAGCCCTCTTAAACCCCTTACATAAACCCCGGAGCCCTAAAACCTTAAAAGGAACCCTAGGAACCCCTATAGATCTCCATTATGGCCCTTAACAAGAACCCAGCAGAGTGCCACAACCCAAGATGCCACAAGGTTTCCAAAGTCAACAGTGGCGTCCTAGGGGTTAGGAGCTTAAGACGGCTTAGGTTTTAGGGTTCAAGGTTTGGCCCTGAACCCTAAACCTTAAACCCTAAACCCTAATCAAGACACCCTGCACCCTATTCCCTGCAGGGTTTTCAGGTTGAGAGATAAAGGTGTCGGAGGTTGCGCCCCGAAGGTTCAAGCAGGACCGCCATCGAAACCTTCGCAGCTGCCGGCGCGTTGCTAGGCGCTGGTGGCGAGGCCTGGCAATGTGGTCTGCTGTTGTAAAACTTTTTCTTTGTGGTTCGGTGCGACCCATGATGTTTGTGATCACTGGAAGGTGTAGGGTTAGTCGTACACAGGGCTAGTACGTCACTCACGCAAGGTTTCTAAATGCTGGTATTCGCATACATTTGGAATTCGAAGGGTTGGGCAAGCAAGGTTGGGCCCGGCAAAGCCTCTGGAAAAGCGTTCGTAAATTGTGCCCTCCTAGGCCCAATAAGGGAAAATCGTCCCAAAAGCCGACCTAGAACAACCCTGGACAGGTTTGGGTGTCGCGTAGCTAGTAGCAGGCCCTGCCGGAAACTAGGACTTATAGAAGATGGAGCAGTGACGACTGCTACTACGACTTCTTCTCCTGCCAGGGAGCTTCAAGGATTTGGTTCATGTATTGGCTGTACAGGTCAATATCTCCTTAGTTTTCCTAATGTGTTGATATTAGGTGCTTGGGAAGCAGAGGTCTAGATACGGACCACGAGAGTAGTCAACCAGAGCGGCAGGAGCAAGCATGTGGTTCTCAAAAAGAAGCAAAGTAAATTATCGATGGTAGTAGTGTTTCTAACGGCGGTAAGCTTTTAAGTTGTCTAGAGTATACACGACTAAGCATCAGAATGCCAAACAGTGCTAAGCTTTAGAAGACCCCCGGTAAAGGCCCACCAAACCCTCATAAAGCCTAAAGTCCCCAATCAAGTCTTGAAAGGTCCGCTATTCTGCCTAAGCCCTACCTACAGTATACGCCCAACAGTTGGAAACCCAATAGCCTCAATCCTTAAGAGTAATGTATAGGGAATCCCAGCACAAATTGTCCTTCACCCGGTTTCCAACTCGTTGGGGCTTACCACAAGCCCCCTAAAGCCTAATCCCTAAACCCTAAACCCCTAAACTCTAAACCCTAAACCCCTAAAGCCTAAACTTAAACCCTAAACCCTAAACCTTAAACACCCTAAAATCCCTAAAGTCCTAAACCCCTAAACCCTAAACCCCTACAGCCTAAACTTAAACCCTAAACCCTAAACCTTAAACACCCTAAAATCCCTAAAATCCTAAACCCCTAAACCCTAAACCCCTACAGCCTAAACTTAAACCCTAAAACCTAAACACCCCAAAAACCCGAAACACCCTAAAATCCCTAAAACCCTCAACCCCTAAACCCTAAACCTACACCCCGTAAAAACCCCAAACCCTAAACTCTGTAAAAACACCAAAACCTAAACCCTAAGCACCCTAAAATCCCTAAAATCCTAAACCCTCAACCCCCCTGAACCTCGTCCCCTGAGCTGCCGAAGGGATCAGCGGCCGGGGCCTCCAGCTTAGGGTTGATGGGGGGTTCAGGGAGCAGGGCTTTAAATGTAGAGGTTTAGGGTTTAGGGTTTAGGGTTTAGGGTTAGTTTAGGGTTGATGGGGGGTTCAGGGAGCAGGGCTTTTAATGTAAGGTTTAGGGTTTAGGGTTTAGGGTTTAGGGTTTAGGGTTAGTTTAGGGTTGATGGGGGTTCAGGGAGTATTTTAAGGACTAAATGGCCCTGGGGTCTGCCTCTAGTAATAGGGGTTTAGGGTTTAGGGTGCAAGGTCCGGGTTTTTAGGGGTCTACCTCTAGTATTGAGGGCTTAGGGTTTTGGAGTTTACAGTTGGGGCGGGGCGCCCTCATACTTCAAAACAGTGCCCCTCTAAAGGATTTCTAGGAGTACTGTAATAAGGTCGAGTGAGTCTACTGTAACATTCCAGTGTAGGCGCCTTAATGATCAGAAATCAGAAGAAGGTACCTGGGGATCCAAAACCTACCGTTTTACGGGTTCTACCCATAACCTACTACTTTGTACGCTTTGGGGTCACAGGTGAAGAGCACATGAAATATCTCAGGGGCTACAATGGATACTGCTAGACATTTTTCCCACATTACACCCTCCCCCCTATTCCTTGAGCCCCACAGCCGTAAACCTCGTACTGACCCAAAACCGTACAAACGCAAGGCGCCACAGCCTAGCTAACCCCACGGCTAAGCCCTCTACCTGGAGGTTCTTGGGTCGTTGTAAGTGGAGTTGAGTGGAGTTCTAAGTCCCTAAGTATGGGTTATAATTACAATTACCAAGAGAGCATCTCGTCCAGGACCTTGCTGGGTTTCCTGAACATCGGCCATGTAGAAATCGAAAAAATGGTCTATGAAGTTTTTGACACGCTTAGGCTGTCCGTATCTCCTCTATCGCATGTTTGCTACATTTTCCATGAAAGTTTGCAGCGATTCGGAGAACGATCGGGATCTCGTCCGGCGTCTCGTAGGGCTCATTCCTGAAGCTCGGGGCCTACAATTCCAAGCCGAAGGCGTAGGCCAGCAAAATCGAGCACGACAGTGAAAGGTGCATTCCGGCCGAGCCTTAGCAATGCAACGAGTCAACATGCAGGTTTAGAGTTTAGAGTTTAGGGTTTAGAGTTTCCAGTTTAGGGTTTAGGGTTTAGGGATTAGGCTCCACCGTCTAGCGCAAGGAGCAAAGCAACAGCCAACTCAGCAGCCCCAGCTCTCCGGCAACTGTGTTGGAATCCTCTTCGACATTCGACACGGTCTCCCAGAGAACCCCAAACCCTTTAATTAAGGAATATACCTTAAATTATCGGGGCCTTAATATTATGATTTGGGGTATATTGCTTAATTAAGGGGTATTGGGTTTACTGGGCTGAGGACACTTCATTCACAGGTACGTAGATATAAGTGGGGTAAGAAGTAGGGTAGCTATGATTATCACCCATACTAAGGGACTTATAACCCCACTTATAACGACCGTGAAGCTCTACCCCTACACCCTACACCCTAAATCCCTAAACCCTAACTCCTAAACCCCAACTCCTAAACCCCATAGAGCCTCTAACCCTAAACCCTAAACCCTAGATCCCTATACCCTAAACCCTAAACCCCAACGCTTAACCCTGTAGAACCTCTAACCCTAAAGCCCTAAATCCCTAAACCCTAACTCCTAAACCCCATAGAACCCTTACAGGAACCCTACAGCCCTACAACCCCAATCCTAACTACCCACCCAGAGAGCCCAATACCCCTTAAACAAGGAATATACTTTAAATTATAGCGGCCTTAATTAATGTTATGATTTAAGGTATATCCCTTCATGACAGGAACCCTATAGAACCTTTAATCGAACCCTATAAAACTCCTAAACCCGATAGACCCCTTTAAAGGAACCCTATAAAACTCCTAAACCCTATAGACCCCTTTAAAGGAACCCCAATCCAAACGACCCATGAACCTCTAACCCTAAACCCTAAATCCCTAAACCCTATAGAACCCTTAAAGGAACCCCAATCCAAACGACCCATGAACCTCTAACCCTAAACCCTAAATCCCTAAACCCTATAGAACCCTTAAAGGACCCCTATATAGCTCCTAAACCCTATAGAACCTCTAAGTTCCCAAGGCTGTCGCCGCCGGTTCTAAAGCCCTAAACCCTAACCCCTAAACCTATAGAACCCAAAGAGGAACCCTACAACCCCAACCCTAACGACCCATGAAGCTCTAAGTTCCCAAGGCTGTCGCCGCCGGTTCGGGCTTCTTCGCTTCGTCGGCTGGGGCGACTCTTGGTGCCTGGCTTTTGGGGTTCGGTGCCGAATGAATGCCTTCGGAAATGGTTCTATGATAGCGTTCCTTTTGGGTCCTTTTAAGGGCTGGCTTTTGGAGTGGGATTTTCGCTTTCTTAGAGGATTCAGGGTTTAGGGTTTTAGGGTTTTAGGGTTTCGGGTTTTCCGCTTTCTTAGGGCTTGTGGGTTCAGGATTCAGGGTTTAGGGTTTAGTGGCTTTGGGGTGTTTTTTCGGCTTCTTCGGGCTTTTTTGGGTTCAGGAATCAGGGTTTAGGGTTTAGGGTTTTAGGGTTTCGGGCTTTCTGCTTTAGGGCTTTTGGGTTCAAGAGTTAGAGTTTAGGGTTTAGGGTCTAAGCTTTTTGTTTACGGGTCTAGGGCGTATAGGGTCTAGGGTCTAGGGTTTCCGGTGCAGGGTCTAGGCTTTCCTGAAGATCTTCTGGTGGTATTTGAGGGTATCTGACGGCTTACTATGAGGGGCTGAGGGTCTAAGGTCCTGGATAGCTTTCCAGTTATAGGTAGTATTAGTGAGACTCCTGAAAGGGGGCCCTTCTTAACCCTACTGTATGGCTCTCTTCAGAGGGGCCTTATTGAGAGAGTCTATATCCCCAAATGTCACCGTAATCCTGACTCCTAACAAGGTTCCCCTAGGTTTTGCAAAACAAGGATTCTATAGGGGTTATGCAAAGGCTATATATGGTGTGGGGTTTTTTAAAGGGCGGACCGGGGATGTCTGCGTCGCTGTGACACTTATTATGGCTGCCTAAACTCTAAACCCTGAACGGGCTTCTTAGCAAGGAGTGAAAGCCAGGCCTTCAAGATACCGTTGATGATATAAACCCTACCTTAAGGGCCCTAAACTATGGGAATTATGGTATATTCCTTACTTAGTATGGGAAATGCAGGATTCATATCATCAACCGTCGTTGGGTGTGAGGTGCCTTCTGCCCCCCAAACCCCCAACCCGACGCACTAAACCCTAAATCCCTAAGATTGGTACCCGCCAACCCCCATTTGCGAACACCCCTTTTTTGTCTTCCTATCATACCTGGGGCCTCTGCAGTCGTTTAAGGCTTGGCTGCCTTTTCACGGCTGTTCAAGTGGTAGCAGCCCTACACCCGGACAGAAACCCCGGGAAAGCACGAACAAACACAGACCAAACACTCTTCAGAGCCGCTTAATAAAGATCCTTACTCAAAACCACTCCACCCTTCATCCAAGGTAGCTCTTTCTTCCTTAAACCCTAAACCCTGAATCTTTCTCCCTTAAACCCTAAACCCTAAACCCTAAATCTTTCTCCCTTTAACCCTAAACCTTAAATCTTTCTCCCTTAAACCCTAAACCTTAAACTTGAGCCCTTGAACCCTAAACCTTAAACTTGAGCCCTTGAGCCCCTTGAAACAAAAACCTCAAACCGGTAAACTCTTGCCCTCAACCCTTACCTAAACCCTAAACCCCTAAGCCCCTAACCCCTAAACCCTAACCCCTAATTGGAACGACCCAAAGCCGGAAGCCCTGAACGCTAAAACCCCAAAACTCAAACTCCTTACTGTAGGGGCCTTAGAGGGTTTTGGGGGGGGTTCCTTTAAAGGGATCCTTAAAGGGCTGTATAAGGGATCTATAATAGGGTTCTATATAGGGGCCTTAATAAATAGAATAGGGTTTTGGGGTCCTTTATCAATATATGAGGGTTCAATATTAAGAAATCCCAATAAAGGCCCAGTGTTTCTTAATCGGGTTCCTATACTACTGCCTTTTGAATATTTTGGGGCTTAATTTAGGGGCCTTAGTAATTGGAATAGGGTTTTGGGGTCCTTTATAGTAGAGTTATAATAAGGACCCCTCCAAAATAATAAAGGTAATTATTAAGGCTACTATATTAAACTGCACACCTCTATAGAGGTTTTGGGGGTTAGGGGTTTTGGGGGTTTTGGGGGTTTTGGGGTTTAGGGGGTGTTGGAGGGTTTAGGGGTTTTAGGGGTTTTGGGGGTTGAGGATAGGGGCAAACCTCTAACTAATGTAGGAACCTGATTAAGAAACCCTGGCCCTATAACCCCAATAAATTAGGGTTCATATTAAGAACCCGAATAAAGGCCTAGGGTTTCTTAATCAGGTCCCCACATTATAGAGGTTCGGGTGTTTGGGGTTTTGGGGGTTAAGGCTAGAGGTTTAGGGCCCTGCAGAGTCTAAAACCCCTAAACCCTAAACCCCTAAAGCCCGAAACCCTAAACCCCTAAAGCCCTAAAGCCTGAACCCCTAAAGCCCTAAACCCTATAACCCTAAAGCCCCAACCCCTAAACACTTAAAACCCTAAGCCTTAAACCTCTAAAGCCCTAAACCCTAAACCCTAAAGCCTCTGCCGTCGCAGTCGGCGCGTCAGAGTCGGTCTTGGCCGCTGCAGCTGCCTTTAGGGCTTTGGAAGTGTTGGGGCTTAAGGGACTTAAAGTTTTTAAGTAGGGTTTTGGGGTTTTGCTAAGGGGCTCAACACTTCAGGGTTTTTTGGGCTGAGGGTTTGGGATTTAGGGTTGAAGGCTTAAGGTTTGATTTCCTGGCACATGGTTGAGCTAATTCAAGGTTAGCCCTAGCTATTCCCCAGCACACAAGACGCATAACCTTGTAAACATGGTAGTGCCACGCAAAAACTCATAACCCCCATGACCTATCATTGCTGCAGGAGGACATTGTGGAACTTCTGCTGCACTTCATACTGTTGATGATATAAATCCTGCATTACTTTAAGGACCCTAAACTATGGGAGTTATGGTATATTCCTTCTTATGGGTAATGCAGGATTTTGATCATCAGCCGTAGGAATCCCTTACGGCAGATACCTTAAACAATGCGCTGGTTCTTATCAGGGCACCCCTAAGGCAGCGGACCCTGATCAACCGCGATCAGCCCCGTGATTCCCCTAAACTAAACCCTCAACCCTAAGCTACTAATCTACTGGGTCCTAAACTAGCACCCTAAACCCTACTTGGAGGTTCATGGGGAGTTATAAATGGGGTTCTAAGTCCCCTAATATGGGTTATATTTACAGTTACCCTACTTATAGCCCCACTTAGAACTACTCATGAACCTCCAAGTAAGCCACTGCAAACTCTAGTAGGACTCAAGCCCTAAAATCCCTAAGCCCTAAACCCTAAAACCCCTAAACTCTGAACCCTAAACCCGCAAAACCCTCAACCCTAAACCCTAAGCCACTGCAAATTCTAGTGAGACTCGACTCATGGTCCGAAGCTAAATCGTAGCTAGCCTAGCAGAACCTATGGAGCTGCAGGGTTTGGGGTTCAGGCTCCCCTCTGACTTTTGCCTGCCGGTGTCTGCAATGGTCCGAAGAATCTACCTTAACCTACTAAAACCTACTTCGTTTGCAGGCTCTTATTATAAGCCTTAATATGGAATTTATAGGGACCCTACAAAAAAAGTAGGTTTTGGTAGGTTAAGGTATGTAGTAGCTTGCAGAACTCGCGTGTTTAGTCGATGCGCGGACTGATGTTGTTCTTGATCACTGAGTCGTTCGCAAAGGCCATGATCTCGTCTGTCCTGAGATCGTCGAATGCCTGACATCCGGTGGTGTGTCCGCCAAACCACGCATGAGACGATGTCGGCCAGCCTTGCAGACGGCCAGGAGTTGCGACCGCTGCCATCGGTAGAAGTCCCGTTGGCCTGACATGCGCTCGGTGAGCTGTGTTTCAACCGGCTGCTTTCGGGGCTGGGACACAGCGCGCACCACTCAAGGTCCGTGAAGGGAGGCGGCGCATCCAGGCCAGCATCGAAGATATCGATGCTGCCATCGTGCCACCGGAACCATCCCTGCACGCCCCCCCCCAGCCCTTGGCAGGTAGACCTGCCCCCACCCCCAGAAAAGAGAAACCTTCAACACTAAGTGCATCTGAAGCTCTTCTTAGAGGAGTTAGGATTAGGGGGGCCCTTGGGGATATAGACCCTCTCTATTTGGTCCCTTCTTAAGAGAGCTTTAAAGGGTCTCCCTAAGACTACCGAGGATTCTTGAAGCCGTTGACACCCTCGACTCTAGACCATGAGCCCTCAACTCTAAATCCCAAGCCCCTGAAGCCCTAATAGAAGAGCGCCCTTGATCTTCGAGCAGCGTGGTTGCGGTATGTTACAGGTTAGTTCTGCAGTATACGGCCTAGAAGGGGACATACTCTTGCTGATATAAATCCTGCATTACCTTAAGGACCCTAAACTATGGCACTTGTGGTATATCCCTTATGATGGGCAATGCAGGTTTTATATCATCAACTGTAACTACTGATTTGCCTGATCCCTGGACTCAACCCTGAACTCCACCAGACACTACAGCCTAAACCTTAAGGGGTATAGGGTTTAGGGGAGGCTTTAGGGGTTTAGGGTTTAGGGTTTTAGACTTTAGGGGTTTAGGGTTTAGGGCTTAAGGTTTAGGGTTGTGGGGTTCAGGGTTTAGGGCTTAAGCTCTTTCGGACCCTTCCCGGCGCCTTTGCTGCTGGCTTGGCCTCTGAGGAGACGGGCGCTGGAGCCCTCAGTGGACGGAACTTGGCCGTACTACGGTTGATGATCTAAAACCTGCATTGCCCATCATAAGAAATCAAATATTCCATAATTGCCATGGTTTAGGGTCCTTAAGGTAATGCAGGATTTATATCATCAGCGTGATTAGAACAGGTAGTTGTTTCTCACGGTGCCGTGAGTCTTTGCAAGGTTTTCATAGAAGGGGTTCACTAGTTAGAACAGGGTTCCTTTAAGGGGAGTTACCGGGGACCTTTCAGGGGTTTATAGCCGTTCGAACGGGGAGTAGGGGTTCTTCGGATTCATACAGTGTCCAGAATGCTACTACTCCAGGGGTTTTTTACAGGATTTGAGGGTTGAAGGGACTTCGTTAAGGCCCTAATTACTGCTTCTCATGATCCTTTCAGCGCTGTTCAGGGTACGCACATCCTGGACCTAAGCGCTTGGGCATAGAGTTTAGGGTACCTATTCAGGGAGCCCAATACCCCTTGATTCAGGAATAAATGAAAGGAGCCTTAGTAGTATGGTCTCAAGTATATTCCTTAATTAAGGGTTATTGAGCTCTCTGGGTAAACTAATTGGGATTATACCCCGATCTCCGAACCTGTCAACTGCACAGATATCCTGCCGTTCAATCCTGTCAGCGCTCCACGCTCCTGATGCGATTATAGCAAGCCTGATGGAAATCTTTATTATGGTAGCCTTTCAAACTCATAGACCGCTTCTGTAGGGCCCTAAACCCCTAAACCGGTAAACTCAGAATTCTTAGCTTACAGAAGTCCTGCAGATGGGTAGTTCTCTAAACTCGCGTCCCTTTTTGGGTCCCCGATATAGTATAGGGCACCCTTATAAAAAGGACCCTTAAAAGGGACCCTGATTTAGAGAACTGCCTACCCTTATGCCTTCTAGAATCCCTTGTAGAAACCCTTCTAGAAATCTTTATAGATCCCTTTAAGGACCCCCAAAAAGGGACCCCAATTTGAGCTCTGTAAACCCTTAAACCCTTAAACCCTAAACCCTAAAGGGACCCTAACCCTTCTAGAAACCTTTAAGGACCCCCCTAAAAAGGGACCCGGATTTAGAAAACTACCCACATAGCTTCGCCCAGGGCTCTTGGGGCCCGGCCCTTCAGCTTGATCTCTAGAGGTGTAGAATCCAAAGTTCCGGTGTTTTTGGGTTTTAGGGTTTTGGGTTTTGGGTCTAGGGTGTTTAGGGTTTTGGGTTTTGGGTTTTAGGGGTTTTAGGGGTTTTGGGGTTTAGGGTTTAGGGGTTTAGGGTTTTGGGTTTAGGGTTTAGGTTGTTTTATGTCCTCCATTCTCGGCTTACTAAGTTACTATGAAAGTAGAGACCTACATCGCTAGACTAGGACTTTGGGGGCCTTTATGCAACAAAGATATTAGGGAACTTTCTGAGAAGTCACGCCCTTGCATTCGCCACATCTCTTAAAAACCTGGACATAAACCCTGAGCCTTAAATCCAAACCGCAACTCCACGCTCCTAAACTTCATCCTAAACGCTTGAACCTCAACCCCCCAACACCAAAACCCCCAATCTCGAACCTTAACCCCCAACCCAAACCCTACACCTTGAACCCGAATCTAGGGTTTAGGGTTTAGGGTTTCCAAAAAACGCCTATAGTACCCTTACAGATCCCTTCATAGGAACCCTTTTACTATAGTTTTTTTTCGAGCCCCCGAACCCAAAAACCTACACCTTGAACCCGCAAAGTACCTTTACAGATCCCTTATAGGAACCCTTTATAGTTCTTTTAGGGGCACCCCTAAAACCTAAAGAAACCCTAAACCCTAAACCCTTATAGAACCCTTTATTATAGGAGCCTTTTTCTCTAAACCCACCGCCTAAACACCGTAGAGGTCGGAAGCGACCTGTTTCGATCGCCTCCAAGGCACTTCTAAAGGAAACTACAGGTGGGGAGTTTAAGGTTCCTCAAGGGCTCCTTTAAGGGATCTTTAAACGGTTTAGGGGTTAGGGTTTATAGGGTTTAGAGGTTAGGGTATATAGGGCTTCTATAAGGCTTCTATAAGGTAGAAAAAAGACGCTCTATAAGGCTCCTGTAACAGCAACTACCCACCTGAAAATGTCCGAGATTAAAGCCCTTAAAGCCCGGAGCCCTGAGCCCTAAACCCTAAGTCCTAAACCCAAGGACCCTAACCCCTTAAAGCCCTTAACGCCCGAAACACCCACCTGAAAATGTCCGAGGCGCTTCGTGGTGATGGCACCGCCCGAAGCTAAGGCTTCATAATCGATCTGGCTCATCCTGCAGCTGCGCAGGGTAGGGGTGTAGGGTTTAGGCTTTAGGTTTAGGGTTTAGGGCTTAGGGTTTAGGGTTTTAGGGTTTAGGGTTTAGGTTTTAGGGTCTAGGGTTTAGGGCAGCTTTGCAGGTAATATAGGATTCTTTAAGGGTTCCTTAAGGGCTGCTACAGCACTCTAAGGTTCCTGTCAGATTCTGTAAGGGGCTACCCAAATTATTTACGGTTCCCTGAAGCTGCAAAGTAAGATAAGGTTTTTGTACGGGGTCTTTAACGGTTACTACAATGGTTCATTAAAGGTTACAAAAAAATTATTTACAAGAGCTACTGTAAGGGATTTGGGAGGAGGGGCCTTAATAACTAGAACAGGGTTTTGGGGTATGGGCTGGTTATTTTCCAGGCCCCTATAGCTCGTCTTGGGAGAGAGGATGCAGACATACCGCCAGCTACTTTTCTTTCTGATTCGAGTTACACCAGCTTTCCCGTCCATGCACTGCGATGTCGGCATTGGCTTGGCTACCAACCATAATGTTGCATTCGGCGCATGGCTTTTTCCATTTATTTTCGGAGGAGCTCTGTCATTGTTTCATGCAGGTGTTTGCCACCGTCCCACGCGCCGCCGGCAGTGCCTTTGTGGTTCTGTCGCTCAAAGTTCATACCAGGCCTCTATATTGGGATTTACAAAGGTTCCATACGGTTTATATAACGGTTTCACCTGGCACTGCTATGGCTATGGACCAGTGTTGCGAAAACTACCAAGCATCTCTGCACACTCTGCAAATAGTCTGTCAAAATAATCCCCCTCCCCCCCCCCCCCAANNNNACCCTAAACCCTAACCCCGCAACCCTCTCAGCTCAAGTCCCAAGCTTACAAGCCATGCGGGTGTAGGGCAAAAGGTCTCAGGGTTTAAGGCGTTTGGGGGCTTGTGGTTGTGATTTTCAGAAAAGAAGGGACCCGACTTTACGCCTCAGTCACTAGGATCCTTGATGCAAAACCTTCTTTTTTCGACGAATACACCTCAAATTCTAGGGGCCGTGATACGCGGGTTTAAGGTCTATTCCTTATGTAAGGGGTATTTGGGCTCTCTGAGATTTGAGACAGTGCAACGACGGAGATCTGGCGGGGCAGCTACTAAGCCCAATGATCCTTCAAGTAGCTGTGTGGGCCTTACTGTTCAGCATCTCCTAGTTCACCCCTTACTAAAGGCACATGAGAAAAAACCCTACTCCCCCGGCCCTACATCCTGAACCCCCGTGGCCCAAGCAAACCAAAGCCCTAAGCCCTAAAACCCCCCTAAACTCCCTATACGTTACGAATCCTAAGCCCCAAGCCCCCAAACCCTAACACCCCTCCCTCCCCCCCCCCCCTCCGTAAGCCCCTGTACCCTAAAGGCTCCAAATCCTAACGACTGCAGGCAGGTTGTCCTCAGATTCGTTTTGTGCTCCTGAGTCGGGCGAGGTCCGCTTCTAACTCCAACACCCACTTGGAGGAATATAGGTGGGGTTATATGTCCCCTAATATGGGTTATAACTGTAGTTACCCTACTTGAAACTCCATTTATAACTACCAATGAACCTCCACCCAGGGCTGAACCCTCGAAATTTCGGACGCGTTTGAGCTTGCCTTAGCGCGCATACACATATGTGCATGTGTATATGTGGATGTATGCGTGTGTACGTGTACGTGTGTAGGTGTGTATGCGTGTGTGTGTGTGTGTGTATATAGGTATGTAGGGATGTAGGTATGTATGCATGTATGTATGTGTATATATATGAACTATACATACGTAGAGACACGGATGTACATCTGCATGTGTTTCTGTTTCTGTATCGCAAGCTCTAATATATGTGTACATATCGATATCTATGTCTATAGTTATATCTATGTCTACATATATACGTGTCGTATGTAATATATAAATATATACATACATACATATATGTGTATAAATATATGTATATATATATATAGAGAGAGAGACGTACATACATGCATGCATACACACATACACACATACACACATACATACATACATACATACATACATACATACAAACATATACGCACATGTAAAAAAGGACATACTCATGTAACAAAAGCTTGTATATATATATATATACGTATGTACACATGCACATACAGATATGTCCATGTGTATGAACCTATACTTTACTATACATGTGTGTGTGTCTTTATAATGGGTCCGGGTGTCTACATAATGTATGTGTAGACCAAGTAACCATACATATATGCATGTTTATGTACACACACGTATGCATATCGATGCGTATGCAACTGTAGAAGGACGCTCAATGCGGACAAGCAAGGGCATGTAAGATGCTTGAACGGTGATGGGTAGTTCTCTAAATTAGAGTCCCCCTTTGGGTCCCCAAAATAGTACAGCACCCTTATGAAAAGGACACTAAGCGGGACCCTAATTTAGAGAACTCTCCTAACAGCATTTTTTCGGTTCTAGCGCCGGGAGGTTCGGGGTGACGGTCTTAGGTGCGCTCAGAAGGTAGGGCTTTCAGACATATTTGCAACTTTCAACCCTACTCAGTTATAAGTGGAGTTATAAGTAGGGTAATTATAGTTCTATCCCATGCTAGGGAACTTACAACCCCATTACAACTACCCATGAGCCTCCAACTACTTGACGGCTAAGCCAGGTGAGAGGGTCTAGGGGATTCGATAAAAGAGCATCTTTTTGTACAACATTTTTGTTGCGGGGTTCCTTGTGGCATTTTATGACTCCGCGGTTCAAATTTGGGTTCGGGTTCAGCAGACCTGGAGTAAATATGGGGCTTGGGGCTATTTTTAATGCGTAGGTCAGTGTAGATCCTTGGCTGCAGGATCCCGCTACACTTTTAGGGATGGCCGTCTTAGGTGGGGGTCCGGTGGATATTGGTGGTACCCTCGAAGTCATCCGTATAGACCTGTGTAACAACCCTTTAGCTTAATCCTACTACCCGAAACTCTAAACCCATCAAAGCCGTCAAACCCTCAATGAGCACAGAGCCCACAGCCCTAAACCCTAAACCCTGAGCCCTCCAAAAAAGCGAAAACTGGCATACACCCTACATCTTGATGAGCCTCGAAAGCCGAAAACCCATATATATATATATATATTTATATATACATATACATATACATATATATATATATACACACACACCTTGCATACTAAACCCGAACCAAAAAACCGTTAAACCCCCTATGACCTAAGCCCTAAAAACACTTAAACAACACCCTAGATCCTAAAGCCTAGACCCTAAACACCCCTAAACACAGACCCTGGACCCCCAAGCCCAACTCCCTAAGAGCCCCCTAAAGTACCATCCTAAACCCCTATCTTGCCGCTTAGCTGCGCCATCTGGCTCGTCATCTTCGGACTCCTCCTGCTATCGGTTTAGGGGTATAAGAGTTAGATTATAGTATTAGGATTAGGGGTCCCTTCTAGGGGTCCCTCCTACCCTTAACTAAACCCCAAACCCCCAAACCCTAACCCCTAAGCCCTAAACCCCTAAACCCTAAACAATAAACCCTAAACCCGTCAACCCCTCAACGCCTTAACCCCCAAATACCCCTTATATAGCCTCATAAAGACTCTAAACCCTAAACCCTCAACCCTATATAACCCCAAGGGTCCCTTTAAGGGTCTCTCCTTTAGTCCCTTGATTTAAGGGTTTAGGGGTTGAGGGGTTTAGGGTTTATTGTTTAGGGTTTATCGCCTAGTGAGCTTCGGGGTAGAGAGCTTCGGCTTTCGGAGGGATCTATAGGCTACTTTTTATGGGCTCTCCTTTGAGGGATCTATAGGCTACCTTTTATGGGTTCCTTTAAAGGATCTCTAGGCTACTGTAGGGGTTTCGGGGATTTTGAAGTCTTTTCATCTACTGTACCCCCATAATTTCAAGCCGCAAAGCCCTAAAGCCTAAACCCTCAACCCTAACGCCCTAAACCGTAAAGCCTAAACCCTAAAGCCCCAAAGCCCTGAACCCCTAACCCCCTAAACCCTAAAGCCCTGAACCCCTAACCCCCTAAACCCTAAAGCCCTAAACCCTCAACCCTCAAGCCCTAAAACCCTAAAGCCCTAAACCGTAAAGCCCCAAAGCCCTAAAGCCGTAAAACCTAAGACCCTAAACCCCTAAAGCCCTGAACCCTTTGCCCTAAACCCCAAACCCTAAACCCTTATAGTACCCTTATAGCACCCTTATAGAGCCCTTTAAAGGAACCCTTACCACGGGAGGTGCTGGGTCTTCCGGCTTTGGGCGGAAGTCATGGCCGAGCTTATGGTTCCAGGGCTTTGTGCGTTTGGGGTCTTAATAGGGTTTTAGGGTTTCAGGGCTTAGGGTTTTTGTGGGTTTAGGGTTCTAACAGGGTTTTAGGGTTCCCGGGCTTTGTGGTTTTAGGGTTTCAGGGCTTTAGGGTTTAGGGCTTTAGGGCTTTAAAGTTTCAGGGTTTAGGGCCGGTTTAGGGTTTTAGGGTTGAGGGCCCGCTTAGGGTTTAGGGCTTCGTGGTTTTGTTTTGGGAGGCGCCCCGGTCGAAGTTTGGATGGTTCCTGGGGCCTGATTGTCAGAGTGATGTACTCTTGTGAGGGTCCCCATTTTACTGTCCTTTAGTTACGGCTTTAATGGTTTAGGGTTTAGGGGTTCTGGTGTTACGGTATATGTCTCATAATAAGATAATTAGATACACCCAGTGATGCTGTTCGTTGCCGCCGATGTAATTTCCCTGAGTCCCTTTTCGATGGGGATGCTGGTCTTCCGGCTTCGTGCTGGAAACTTAATCTTGCCTCCTATTTATGATTTTGCTGTCGCCTACTGTGCTTCCCTGACGGCCGTTGCCGATGCCAGGCACCACTTTTGCCAGTCGCATCTTCCTTGTCCTAGCGAGACGAGTCCAAACTCTGTTTTCCTGTCTAGCACCCTAAACCCTAAACCCTAAACCCAAAATGGCTACCTTTTTCAAGCATGATAGGACTATATGCACCCCAAGAGGGCAAAGGTTACCTACTCAGCTACAACGAAACAGCGGATCCCCAAAAATCCCCAAGTTCCTTAGATGCGCCAGAAAAATAACAAAAGAAACACTCAAAGCGCTGTCTCGGGCATAAAATCCCTAAACCCCTAAACCCGTAAAAAGCCTAAAACCCTAAAGCCCTAAAACCCCAATTCCCCTAAACCCCTAAATCCCCAAATTTTCTTGAGATCTTCCCATCTTCTTGTACTGAAGAGCCCAGAGACCCACCTCCTCGGGCCAGTCCTCATCCTGCAGGCGCAGCTTTCGGGGCTCTGAGGGCTTAGTGATTTAGGGGTTTCGATGGGCTTTATAAGGCTTCCTTTAAAGGGCTCTATAAGGGTACTATAAGGGTTTAGGGGTTTAGGGTTTGAGGGTTTAAGGGGTTTAAGGGGGTTAGGGGTATATGGTTTGAGGCTTTGGAGTTTAGGTGCACTAAAGGCTTTAGGGTGCAGCTTGGAGGCGCAGCTTTCGGGGTTGGAAAAAAGCTGTTGATGGCTTGGGGATTTAGGGTTAAGAGCTTTGGGATTAGGGGTTTAAGGGCTGGGGGGTTTAAGGGTTAAGGGCTTAGGGGTTTAGGGGTATATGGCTTGAACGGGGTTTAAGGCTTTAGAGCTTTCGGGCTTGGAAAAAAAGATCTGTTCAGGGCTTTGGGATTAGGGGTTTAAGGGCTTGGGGGTTTAAGGGTTTAGGGGTTTTAGGGCTAAGGGTTTAGGGGTTTAAGGGTTAAGGGTTTAGGGGTTTAAGGGTTTAGGGGTTTAAGGGTTTAGCGATGTAAGGGTTTAGGGATTTAGGGGTTTAAGGGCTTGGTTGTTTAAGGGCTTGAGGGTTTAAGGGTTTAGGGGTTTAAGGGTTAAGGGGTTTATGGTTTAGGGTTTAAGGATTTAGGGGCCTAAGGGTTAAGGGGTTTATGGTTTAGGGGTTTTAAGGGTTGCGGGGCTTGTGGGGTTTAAGGGCATAGGAGTTTAAGGGTTAAGGCTTTAGGAGGTTAAGGGTTTTTGGGGTTTAGGTTTTAGGGGCTCGATCATCTAAGGGGTCTTTCAGGAATCTGTAAGTGGGTTTCAGATTTCTCAGGGCTTAGGGCTTAGGGGGGTAGGGTTGCTGCGAAGGCTACTGCAAGGGATACTACAGACTGTACGGGTTCTGTGGAGTTTAGGTGCTTTAGGGTTTTTAGGTCCTCAGGGTCTTTGGGGAGGGGAGGGGGGGGGGTTGCAGGGCTGAAGGTTCAAGAGTTTAGGGTCTTACTTCCAGAATTAACCAGGGAAATAAAAGGGTAAACTTTCAGATTACTACTAATTTATAAGAGCCCCAAAAATCTAAAGGTAGGGTATTGGGGAACTCAGGGCTGGGGGTTGGCTTTCGAGTCGCAAGGGCTTCATTAGGTTTGGGGTTTTTGAGAGTTTCCCTTCAATGCAGGTTCTGCTGTCAGCCTTCCGTCTACATCATTTGAGAGCCCGCACCCGTAAACTAGCTTTTTGTTTGGGCGGGGGGGGGGGGTGAGGGTGAAATTGTGATAAACTCAGAGGTAGCATCGGAGCTGGGCGTTGAAGGACTGAACCGCAAGGAATGGTAATATGGTAATAGACAGTCTTCAGGTCCGAGGGTTGCTCTGATTCGCATTGTCGGCATGTAGCTAGTATATTCGGAACCTGCAGGAACTGTACTAAGAAAAATTACGACCTCTTCAGGGTCCATAAAGCATGATCCCTTAAGTAAGGAGACGCCCAAATTCAACTGTCTAGGCGACATCATACGGAGGCCTTAATGATTAGCTATGGGCCCAGCCCACTGAACACTCCCTTTACCCGACACCCTCAGCATTACTTATAAACACTCCACACTAAAACCGAACACCCTGAAGCCCCAAGCCGTAAAACCCAAACGGAACCCCAAACCCCCAAGCCCCAAATAACCCTAAACCCTAAACCCAAAGCCCTAAGCCCCAAACCCTAAACCCTAAAACCCCTCACCCTCGACCCTAGACCCCCAAACCCCTAAACCCCAAGCCCCGAAACCCTAAACCCCTAAACCCTAACCCCCTAAACCCCCAAACCCCTAAACCCCTTTGAGGGAACCCTACCACGCCAAAGCCCCCCCCCAAAGCCCCCAAATGCGGTCATTCCTAAACCCAAAACCCCTAAACCCTAAACCCCTATGGATCCCTTTAAGGGAACCCTAAACCCCAAAACCCCCCAAAAGCCCCGGTCATTCGAGGAGACGTCGTCGCCGTCGGCGTGACTTTGGATGGTCTCCGAGGAGGCCTTGGCCGGGGGGGGGGGATCCATAGGGGTGGTATTATGCAAGCTTCTACAGGGGTTCTGAAAGGGTTTAGGGTTTCAGGGTTTAGGGGTTTAGGGTTTTGGCGGTGTGGGGTTTAGGGGTTTAGGGTTTAGGGTTTATGGGTTTAGGGGTTAGGGGTTTAGGGTTTAGCTGGGGATTTCCCAAAGGCTTACTTCCTTGTGAGGAATTCCCAATTCTGGACCTCAAAAGTATCTAGAATAATAGCCTTTTTATGGGCTTTGGGCCAATATTTTACCTACTTTTGGGGGTTTAGGATAAAGGGTTCCCCCTAAATGGGGTTATGAGGGTTCCTTTTAAACGGCTCTATAACGGTGCTATAAGGCTTTAGGATTTAGGGCGCTAGGGATTTCGGGTTTAGGATTTAGGGTTTAGGGCGCCAAGGTTTTAGGGTTTTTTGGACCCGAAGCCCTACTATTGGGAGACTTGGGCCCACTGGGTTCTTTGATACGATTTAGGGCTCTAGGGTTTTCGGGTTTTGCGGTTTAGGTCGGTTCCCCTTTTTTGGGGATTTCGGTCTTTGCTAGGGTTTTAGGGTTAAGGGTGGTTTTAGGGTTTCTAGAGTTTGGGGGCTCTAGAGTTGTGGCGTGTGTGCCAGGAATCAGGAATCAAAGCATTTTCCCCTGAACCCTAAACCCCTAAACCCCTAAACCCCTAAACGCCTAAACCCCTAGACCCCTTAACCCCTAACCCCTAAAGCCTAAACCCTAAAGCCCTTAACCCCTAAACCCCCAAGCCCTTAAACCCCTAAACCCCTAAACCGCACTTTCAGGTTTAGGGCTTCTCTGTTCTCTAGACCCAAGAGAAACCTAGGAATAACACAGGGTGCCCTTTTTGGTTTGAAGGACTTTATAAGGGAACCCGAACCCTGAAAAAGGGAATAGGGGTCTACTCTGGGTCCTACGGTTGATGATCAAAATCCTACATTACCCATTATAAGGAATATACCATAATTCCCATAGTTTAGGATCCTTAAGGTCATGCAGGATTTATATCATCAACAGTAGTTCTAGAAGCCCTTCCGGCTGTTCGAGGTTTGCGGGTGTTTGCAGTGCGCGGGGCTTTTCAAGGCTCCTTTCTGTCATACCCAGAGAGCCCAATACACCTTAATTAAGGAATACACCTGAAATTATAGGGGCCTTAGTATTATGATTTAGGGTACATTCCTCACTAAAGGGGTATTGGGTTCTCTGGGTGATTCTGATGAGGAACCCTGAAAAGGATATTGGTAACTATCTAGGCTTCTATATCACTGTGACAGTGTAAAAGTTGGAACGTGACTCATATAAGGTCTGGAATAAGTCGAATAGGGTTTGGACCTTCTGGCCGGTTGATATCGGTGACTACAGACGGGTACTGCAACTAAAAATGCAGACCTCTATATGGTGCTTCGGCCCCTCAGGTAAAGTACAGGGAGTCTCAGCACCAATCATGTTCATCAGAAGTTCTGATATCGTCATCGTACAAGAAGCAAATTTTCATAACAAAGAACTTAAACCCAAAGGCTCAACCCCAAACCATCAACCCCCAAATCCTCAACCCTAAACTCCCTAAACCCTAGACCCTAAACTCAAACCCCAAACCCTAGACCCCAACCTCTAAACCCTAAACCACAGACCTGGCGGCCTAGACTCGCTAGTTCCTGAGCCCCAAACCGATGACCCAAACCTTAATATGGGAACCTGATCAAGAAACCTTGGGTATTTATTAGGGTTAGGTTTACCAATCAGGTTCCTACATTGAAGCAGCATGTCTTTGCATGCTCGAGCTTTTGCCTTGGTGGCGTGGGTCGAACAGTGCCTTCGCTCTGGCGGCTCTTGAAGAGGGTTTAGGGTTTAGTGTTTTGGGGTCGGAAAGTGCCTTCGAGTAGGGCTCAGGTACTTTGGCCTTGTACTCCAAAAGCCACTTGGGTGCCTTTTTTGGCAGCCGGCAAGATAGTGCAATCATATAGAAGGTGCTGGGCCGTGTTTGGCCGTCTGCACCATTGACACTGCCTGAGGCCGTTATTACCTTCATGCAAATGCATGAGACCTCAAGTCCTCGACCCTGGATTGAACTACGACAACCTGCTTTATGTAAGGTCCTTATCACATAAAGATCTTTCTCAGGCGAGGAGGCCTTAAACCAGAGTAAGTTATCTCTGTCTAAGATAGAACAACACGACCGTGCACCTGCTCTGAACTGGTTCGCTTGGCAGTCGTGAGCTCCTTGTCACAGGTGTCTATGCGGTTGAAGTAGGTAAGACCATGCGGTAAGAGGCCTTCCTTTTAGCCAGATGTTTGCTCTTGAGAAGTCTCCTGGCCACCGTCCAGTCTACTCCACCAGCAGCTCCTTGGGCCGTCTCCGCGGACCCAAACCGGCGAGAGCGCATGATAGCCACAGTTGGAGTAAGAGTTCAGGGTTTAGGGTTTAGGGTCTAGGGTTGAGGATTTAGGGTTTAGGGTATACGGACTTTACCCGAGCCTCAAGGCTGGACAGTTTTTGGGAGTGTGCCGTCGTTTCTTGTGGGAGTACATACCTTAAGGACGAAAAGAACCCTAAAAGGGTCTAGGGTTCATGTACCATATAGGGACTCATAGTATGAGGGTATAGCGCCCCTACTTTGAAAGGTCATTTAGTCCGTAAGGTATTGCACCGGTTCTGCAGGTGAGCACGCTGTCTTCCTGTCGCACAAAGATGAATAAATGTTGGGCAATGTGGATCCCGGATTCACAAGCCCCCCTCTCTTGAATCAAAAACAGGGACATGCAGGGATGCAGATGAGGCCTCCGAAGAAAGTGGGTTGGTTAATCGATGGTGTTCACTCAGTCACTAATGTGGTACCCTATAAAGCCCCTGCAGACATGCTACACAACTCCTTCGCGATCCTCATAAAGGCCTATGCTCATAGTTAAGTCTCGGTAAACAAGGATTTATGGTAGCTATAAGCGGAGTTTTAAGTAGGGTAACCACACTAACTATAACAACCCTACTTATAACTACCTGTAGCCCCTAAACCCTATAGAACCCTTAAAGGAGCCCCTTTTTATAACCCTACTTATAGGGTCGGTGGACTCGGTAATTGGTTAATAAGCAGACTCATAAGTATCCTAAAAAGGCGCACTAATTGGGGTTATGATACTTATAATATAAGTCTACAAAGTAACTACTTACTAAGTCGCCCGACCCTCCAGTACTTATAACCACTGATGAACCTCCAAATAGGCTGGGCATGCCGAGAGCTGTACCGACCGGCTCCAATCCTCCGCTTCTTGGATATAGAGGTTAGGAGTATAGGGGTCAGGAGTTTAGGGTTTGGGCTTAGGGTATAGAGGTTGGTATAGGGTTTAGGGGTTCAGGGTTGAGGGTTTTAGGGTTTAGGGGTTTAGGGTTCAGGGTTTAGGGTTGGGTTCAGAAGGCATCGTAGGTTTGGCGGCTTAGGGGTTGGCGCTCAGGGCTCTAACAGTTTAGGCTTTAAGGCTCTAAGGGCCTAGAGTTTAGAGCGCTAAGGATTCAGGGTTTAGGGGTTTTAAAAATGCCTCGAGTTGGGGTATTATGGGACTTCGTACGTAAGGAACTCAAATT
Organism: Symbiodinium necroappetens; assembly: GCA_905231915.1. Taxonomy (NCBI): domain Eukaryota; class Dinophyceae; order Suessiales; family Symbiodiniaceae; genus Symbiodinium; species Symbiodinium necroappetens. The sequence goes on from CAJNJA010034208.1 coordinate 26,614, forward strand.
GGGGCTACAAGTACTTGTAACTATAGCCGCCTTGCGTGTAACCCAGCTTACTAAGTGCAGCGATCCTTCAAGTTACCATCATGCTGCTGGGCTTGGGGCAATCACGACAGTTAAGGATGATCTTGCTGGTGCTGATGATGATGAGTGTAACAATACCATGAACTTGGGGTTCTCGGTTTATGGGAGTATTGCGATTATGCATGCTATCAGGGAAACTACCCTGAAGTTGGAACCTGAGCATTGTGCCTCTCATGGGAGGTACTGTTACGAAAACTGTAGGTGCTGGCATTCCTGTCGTAACCTGTTCGTCTGGTTGCATCTAGTCTTTATTTTTCATCTACAGTAAGCCCGAACGTACTGACTGGTGCGTTGGTGCTACCGCCGATGATGATGAAGGCCTAAGGCGACTGGTGCTCTTGAAACTACTACTGCGGTTGGGAGCGCTCGGAAATCAGGATCCCAAAAGCATGGGGGCCGCAAGCAAAGAAGCATGAAGTTCGCGTCGTGTGTAGGGTGGCCCCCTCGATATGCTGCAAGTTCTCGCCAAGCCTCCATGAAGCCTGAACTCCCTGAAATCTTATAGTTTTCAACTCCCAGAATTACTTGCAAGAGCTACAACCCTAAACCCTAAACTCGGAACCCTAAAACCCTAAACCCTAAACCCCAAAACCCCAAAGCTCTTCCCCAACCGCCGAATTCCTTAAGCCCCAAAATCTTCCTAAAGCGCAAACTTCGGCTCTTAGGGGGGCCAGGATCCGGGGGTTCAGGGCCCCAAGAGTTTAGGCTTTCGGGTTCAGGGTTCAGGGTTTAGAGTTGAGGGTTTAGGGATGTTTAGGGTTTAGGGCTCAGGGTTTAGTGTGAGTACCGCAGCAAGCTTGAAATTGTGAAGAACCAGCGCTTTTTTTGCATTCTTTGCATTTTCAGAACTCCTCAAAAGTAAGTCCCTCAAGGGAGCTCAATAAATCCCAGCTATGACGTACACATTAGTCGCATAGGGTCACCACTGAAGGCATCTACTTCTCAGTTCCTCCTGGAGGTCTTAGACCAGCTACGGTCCTTCTCCCTAAACCGTAAACCCTTAAACCCTAAACCCTAAACCCTTAAACCCTAAACCTTAAACCCTTAAACCCTAAACTCTAAACCCTAAAAGTCTAGAATGATGGGGACCATCTTCTGGCTTGAAGCCTCCATTCCTTAATTTGGGTTTAGGGGTTCAGGGTTTAGGGTTTAGGGTTTAAGGGGTATACCGGGCTCCCCGAGTCCTTCTTGAAGTCAGGATCTTGCTGTGGATCGCAACCTCCATGCTGCCATCAGTTTGTACGACGGGGGAAAAGCATCTCTAACCAACCCCGACAACTCAATGCTCACGACTACATGGACAGGTCAACGAATGGCTATTCATATGTAAATACACATAAGCGTTCGCATATACGACAGGAAAAATAGATAGGTAGATAGATGGATGGATCGATCGACAGATCGATAGATCGGTAGGTCGATGTGTAGATACAAAGATAGAAACTAAGATACGTAGGCAGGTAAGTGGATCGATAGATAAATAAATTAGGTAAGATTAGATTAGACAGGATTAGATTAGAGTCGATTAGATTAGATTAGGTTAGGTTAGGATAGATTGCGTAGAGTAGTTCAGATTAGATAGATAGGTAGATAGATAGAGAGAGAGAGAGAGATAGAGATAGATAGACAGATAGATAGATAGATGGATGGATAGATAGAAAGATAGATACATGGATAGATGGATAGACAGATAGATAGATAGATAGATAGATAGATAGACAAATAGTTAGATGGATAAATAGACAGATAGAAAGATAGATAGACAGACAAACAGGTTGAATGAATGACTGATAGATTAGGATAGCTAGGATACAATAGGATATATATATACACCCCCACATATATGTGTATGTACACATACATATATATACTTAGATAGATAGATAGATGGATAGATAGATAGATAGGTAGCTAGATTGGATAGACAGACAGACAGAGGACAGATAGATAGATACATAGATGGGTAGATAGTTCGTCAGGTCGGTAGACAGATAGATCTCTATATATATATATGTATATACATACATACATACATACATACATACATACATACATATGTTTTGATAGATAGATAGATAGATAGATAGGTAGGTAGGTAGATAGATAGATAGATATATATATATATAAATATATATATATATACACATAGATAGATAGATAGATAGATAGATAGATAGATGGATCGAGGTAGGTAGACTGACGGATTGACTGATCGATTGGTGGATTGATTGAGCGATAGATAGTAATGTGCACATACTATGTGCATCTTCACTGACAGTTCCTCGCTGAGGTTGAGGCTTTGTGTGTTGACGGCTAGGGCTTTGGACCAACTTGTAAGTTGTTGATTATTGGAAGGGTGTGGCTCCAAATGCTCAAGGTGAAACGCGTTTTACTTGTAAATGGCTTTGATTTCATCTGAATGCTCCGGATACTATTCTTGCATGGCCTTTTGCTGTTATTTCTGCATATGGGCGGTCCTCATTCCCAATGTAGTGCACCAGGGGCGCTGCCCTGAATTTGCTAGAATTCCCATCCTCAACACCTCTGAATCCTATCGCCCTCACAGCCCCCTCCCTGCAATTGCACCCCCTTCAAACTCACAAGGATGATCAAAGCAAACACAAACACCACAACAAGAAACATCCAATACAACACACACACACAACAATCGCAGCGGCCAGGGCACCTAAAGCCCAAGCCCTGAACCCTAAACCACTAAGTCCTAAACCCGAAGCCCTAAACCCTAAGTCCTAAACCCAAGGACCCTAAACCCTTAAAGTTAAAGGAAACTACAGGTGGGGAGTTTAGGGTATATTGGGCTTCTATAAGCCTTCTATAAGGCTCCTTGACGGTAACTGCCCACCTGAAAATGTCCTAGACTTGAAGGAACCCTTGCAGGAAGCAG
>CAJNJA010034219.1:1353-29593 GCA_905231915.1 Symbiodinium necroappetens
GAGGCTGCTTTGGAGCGAAGTTGAACGATTTTTCAGCCTCGAACATGCAGCTGTTTTTCGCGTTGGAACGAAGAGGCTGCTTTGGAGCGAAGTTGAACGATTTTTCAGCCTCGAACATGCAGCTTGTTTTCGCTCTAAATCGAGGAGGCTGCTTTGGAGCGAAGTTGAACGATTTTTCAGCTAAAAACATGTAGCAATTTTTTCGCTCTGGATCGAAGAGGCTGCTTTGGAACGAAGTTGAATGATTTTTCAGCTAAAAACATGCAGCTATTTTTTTCTCTCTGGATCGAAGAGGTTGTTTTGGAGCAAAGTTGAACGATTTTTCAGCCTCGAACATGCAGCTGTTTTTCGCTCTATCCCGAAGAGGCTGCTTTTGGGGCGAAATTGAGCGATTTTCAGCTACGAATATTCAGCTGTTTTTCTCTATGTCGGAGAGGCTGCTTTTGGGGCGAAATTAAGCGATTTTCAGCTACGAACATGCAGCCGTTTTTTTTTCCATCCCGAAGAGGCTGCTTTTGGGGCGAAATTGAGCGATTTTCAGCGACGAACATGCTGCTATTTTTTCTCTATCACGAAGAGGCTGCTTTTGGAGCGATTTTTGGACTTATTTTGCTCCTTCGGAATAAGTGACCGTAAGTGTCCCCTTACTTATATATGCAAGTTCGTGTGTTGTGCTGGAAGTCCAGAATTCAGCTTTAACAACAACAACAACTAGCTTCAAATTGGTTCACCACTTTCTTTTTCTGGCCTGTCAGCTTTTACCTGCTAAAAAGTCAAGAGCTGTCAGTGTATGGATGTTTGGAGAACGCGCGGAAATTCCCAGACAGGAACGGAAGTGGCACGGGTTCTCTTTCTGCAGGAGAATATGCAGCCAGAACTTTCTGCCCAAGCATGTGCATGCTACCGGCTGAAGGTTGCTATGCGGCGTTCGATCGTCAAAATGTGCCTCAAATCAAGTTGGAACTCCAAGTTCGACTTGTAGGGCGAGGTTGGTTGCAGAAGGCGAAGAGAGAGAAGGGACACAGGGTATTCGAACCCTGAGTTCTGGAAGTCTATGGATCTCTAAGCTCAAATCTTGGCTTTGGCTTTAAATTCAACTTGGGTGTACATCTATGACGTTTCGTTTTCCAAAATTTCATTTTAGTTTGCTTCAAACCCCGCGTCTTCAAAAGTCTTTTGCGTGTTGGAGAAAACGTGCTTTGCCTTCGACACCATCGGCTTCAAAGGTCGCTTCAGCACCCTACTCTTATTTTCCGAAAGCGAAAACGTTTCAGTAATACTTCAATTTGTTTTTGGACATGCTTCTTTTTTGTCGGAAAAAGACGTTTCACTGATAGTTTTTTGGTCGCTGAATAAAACGAAGACAACATGTTTTGCCATGACTTTCCCTTTGTTGAATTTGTCTGTCTTTTGTTTTTCGCTTTTGGCTTCCCCCAGAGGCTTGAGAAGGGCTTGAAGCTTCTACAGGGAACAAGCACGTTGATTCCCTCTTCCTCAGCCCCCTTCAAGCCACTTCTGGAGGCTTCGTTCTTCGTCGCACGAGGTCACGGAATGGAGCAGGATGACCATGTCAACCGTTGGCCGATCAATCCCTTTGACGTTCACTTTGGACTCAAGGCCAAGGGTTTTCTGATGGACTTTTTTTTGACATCGCATCCCGAACCTAACAACTATGTCAGCAAGCTCGACATGAGGAGAGTTGAGGTGTAGCCGTGATATACGAGGACTAACATATCCGCGCCGTTAGGAAGCAATGTTGGTAGCGTGCAGATATTCCTTCTTTATGCAGGAAACGTATCGGCTATCGAAAGTCTCACTGGTTGGTTTTCGCAGATGGAACAAAACATCGGTTTTAAGATCTTTCATCAGCTGATGTGCCGGAAGCAGACTTCATGCATTCGTCTCATTCGGTTTGAATGAAAGTGACTTTTCATCGACCGGGAATGGAGGGTTCGCTGGTTTGCCATCGATCGAATTAAACTCAGTGCATGTATCGGAGTGTACCGATGTTGAACCGATGCTGGTTCGGCTGTATCTTGCTGGACATTTGTTTCATGCACTACATGCATATCTCGTTGCCTCGTGTTTTGCGCGACTGTGTTTTTAGGGTGAACGTCGTCGAACAGGCTTGCGTCCCGGTCCGGAATTACTTTGTCGAGCGCATCCTCACACCAAAACCCAAAGAGCATGCCACCTGGGTTTTTCGACTTCACGAAAGCTCAGTGTACAGAATGGGCAAGCAAGATCCTGCAGGGAATTCGTACGAACATGCAGTTGTTGCTGCCAACTCTGCATCATGAATGTGTGAGTCGTTGCTTGGCAGGGCAATGTGTTAGTTAACATGTAATCTCACATGTTTGAATCCTCTGTGCGCTTTCAGTGTGACCGATTAAGCAAGCCCCTGCAGCCCCTGCACCAGTTGTCAAACGCATTCCCGAATTGATGGCGCGTTTGCCGCGGCTTGCAGGGAAAATCGTGCATTGCAGCCGACTGCCTCAAGATGCAGCCTCGGCGACGATCTAGACATGAAGCACCGTAGATTCGGAGACTCGCAGGCACTGTACCGCAGACGATTCTTGTGGTGTGCTGCACACACGTTCAGTCCGTGCGATGTTATGATTCCATGTCATGTTGGCTCGGCAGTCGGCAGGATATGGTGCAAGCGGCCGTCGGTTTCCTTCTTGGTAGCAGTATTTTGCACTGGCCTTATCGGCAGTGGGTATCGGAATCTCAGCCCCGAAGCTTGTGCGTCTTTCCCTCTCTGCTGTCGTTGTCGGTGTCGTCGTCGTCGTCGTGATCGTCGTAGTCGTAGCCGTGGTCGTAGTCACGGTCCTCGTCCTCGTCCTTGTCGTCATCGTGGTCGGAGTCGGGGACACTGTCGTAGTCGGTCGGGGTTGTGGTATTCGAGGTCGTACATCATTACGTTGCGGTCGTGGTTACTGTTTTTGATACTGTTATCGTTAAATCTTGTTCTTCTTGGTTTGTTACCGTTGTTGCCGTTGCCGTTGCCGTTGCTGTTGCTGTTGCCGTTGTTGTTGCTGTTGCTCCTGCTGCTGGTGTTGTTGGTTGCTGTTGCTGTTGGTGTTGGTATTGGTTTTGGTGGTGTTGTTGTTGCTGTTGTGGTTGTCGTCGTCGTCGTCGTCGCTGCTAGTGTTGTTGAGGTGCTCTGCGTTTCCAGACAGCCCAGCCGACCTTGGTTGTAGCCTCATGCTTTACCTTGCGCTGGTTGGTGTCAATGGTTTTGAAATCGCTCATTCTCCGTGTTCAGGCTTTGACCGCGAGTGCAGTGGGTATGACGAGGAATGGGTGGCATCCCAAGCGGCAGCCGCCAACCTTCGCGACATTTGACGACCAAGAAACTGTTGACTAAGGGTCGCTGCCCGGATCTCGAACATTGTAACGGCCCCTGCGTGCCGCAAGATTGTCGGTTTGGTTCATGGCAGGACCGCAAGCAACGTGCGAAGTGTCACACTTCAAACGATGCCTTAGACCTCTCTCGCGAGGATTGGTATACATCTGGAGGTTGTACTGGCTTAAGGTACCGTCGTAGAGAAGTGAGAGCCCAAGCTTTTCATGCATGCGGTGCTTGCAGTCTAAGTCTGTGCGCTTTTCCTGCTAGGTCGTCACCGTGAACAATGAATGCGGCTACCCTTGCAAAGGGCCTGCCGTGCTCCTCGCTCGTCGTTGTGCACAAGCAATAGTAGTACGTGTCTGCCACGCCAGCACCATGTCTTTACAAGACTTTGTTGGATGGCTGATAAGGCCATTTAGTTTCGCTTTCTTGGGGTGCTTGCTTGACTTGTCTTGGAGCATGGCGTGACGGTATCTCGTGCCAGGTAGAGTCTGCGCAGCAACCCGGTGCTGCAACTGAATGCAGCCAGGATTTGGCAGCTTGCAAGTTTTCCGTACAAGGCTCAGCAGGGTGAGGCTGCAGTCATCTTCTTTGCCGCTGGACTATGCCAAGTTCACTGGTAGAGGTTTCTCGAAGTGCACAGTGAGCAAGATCATAATGGTCATAATGACCATGAGGCGAGAGTCGGCGAGAGCGCATTGCAGGTGCTGTTGGAATGTGTTGGAGTGGTTTCCTCTTTCCATATCTTGCCGGGAAGACTGCGCGGACTGCAGTTTGCAACGACGCAGCCGTCAATAAACACATCGAACGAATAGTCTTCAACTAGGACACCATGTGAAGGCCTCTAACCTTCAAAGGTAGAAGCTATGACAAATTTGCAGGTCGGAAGGGTCTTGGAGTTATGGCTTTACATAGAATGTCGAGCAGCGGGATTTTGGATAAGGCCTGGTCTTCCTGGACTTCTTGCAACTCGAGCCTGCAACTTATCCATCTCGGTTCTCCTTTGGATTTCTTGGGAGGATGCTCGCATCAGGTTTTGACCAATCAACACGGCACAGAGAGATCGAGGAGCCAGCAGGACCAGACGGGCAGCGCACCCAGACAGTCGCTTGCACTATTTCGAGGTCTGGCTTTTCACCATGGGGTTGGCCGAAAGCATGAGCTTCCAAATCAGCCAGCAGCTGTTCCCTCAATCAGCCTAAGCCGTGGACGCGTGCCTAACTTGAGGATTAGCAGAGGTTTCCACTGCTTGTCCTGCTTGGGTCTGCGGTCACAGTGCTACGACTTGTGACTTGTGGATTTGTCAGGGCAAGGACACGATTCTACAAGTAGCAAGCTGCTTGCACTGCATGCGACCAGGGATCCCTGCCACGGTCCCCTGGCAGAAACGAAGGCGGAACGGAAGTGCAAGCAAGAGATCAGGGAAGTTCGAAGTCCGTGGTTGTGGCGCGGTTGATACTGCTGCAGGCCTGCAGCACCGGAAATGCTCCGATGAGCTGCGCCTGGTCACAGTGGGGCTCCTGGGGTCGGCACGAAGCCCAGGGAGCCCACAACAGCCCGCACAGCGGTGCCTTTTCCCCCTGCTCAGGTGCAGCCTTTCTTGTGGGAGCGGTCGCTATGAGAGGAGCCCTCCTGGCCTGCGGAGGTGACCAGCGTTTTGCAACTTTTGCCAGGATGAGGCGTATTGAAAGAAGGTCGGATCCAGGCCCGGTTCAAGCTGCCACTCGGAGCGGCATGGGCCTGAGACTGTGAGGCGGTCTTCCTTGCTCCGGGGCTTCCCTGGAGAACGGTGCCTGCAACAACGGACCCTGCCAGCCAACCGACTGCAGGCCATGTGCATCGCAATGTGCAAAGAATGGAGGCTTCGTTTCGTCGCCTTGTCGAGGCTCGGCGACTGGTCCTCCTGGTCGGAGTGTGACGTGCTTCTCTCAGCTCGCCTTGGCGTTTTCTCTGCTTGACGCTGCACTGCAGGTACTTCACCCACAAAGATTCCGGAGACGGAATGTTGAAGTAGCACCAAGCAACGGCGGAAGTTTGCTGCTCAGTGACCTTGGTGTCCAGTGACGGATCTTCATGGCCTTGGATTGTCTAAGGAGCATGTGACAAATATCTGATTCAGCCCTGGCCCCAGTGGCATCTGGCGGATTGTGCTTTGTTTATACTTTCCGACAGAGAAGACAACTGCCAGTCGCAGTTGTGTGCCTGACACGATCAATCGCATCATGAAGACTTGCCATGGGCTTGTCACAGTGGTGAAAATATCTTGAAGTGCTTTCTCTGTAGCGGCTTTTGCACGGCAGCAACGCTGAGAGCAGCCACCTGTTTCTCAACTTAGGACCGTCCCTTGCTTTGCGCGGGGTGCTCGGCTGTCTGGTCAGATTTAACCTTTGCCCAGATGGAAGACCTCTGAGGCCCAACACTGCTGGACAGGACTGTGACATTGGAATGTGGTCGCGATGGGCTTGTGTGGGAAATGAGAATCTCAGGCTTGGGGCGGGTGTTGGAGCTCTGAGGCAATGGAGCGACTGCTCGAAGCCGCCGGCTAATCTGCCAGGGATTGGATCGCAGGAATGGCCAGCGCGGATTCTCAAATCACGCCTCTGAGGACCTGCGGCGGTGGCCAGATGTCTCGCAAGAGGCAGCTTGCGCCTGCCTTACTGTCAGGACGTTAAAGCCGCAAAGCATGCAATGCACCTGGCCTGCACACCGAGTTGAAGCCGAACACAGAGGGTGGCTTCTGCCATCACGCTGTCCTGAACTGATTTTTTGCTCTTCGTGACTTTGCTGGCTTTGGGGAAGCCTCCATGACTTTGCAGAAATCAGGTCCTCCAACAAGCAGAGCCTTGTGGGCCAGGGTCCCAGGGTGCCTGGGCCGATGCTCGAGCAGGACACGTACCGCTTTCTTGCAAAGGACGGATGACTGCAGATCTCCGGCGCCCAATGACTGCATCTTTGAGCATTGGGGAGCATGGCTCCGGTCTTAAACGATGATTCCGTGATTCCGTGTCGTGGAAGGCCATGTTGTCGGTTTGGAATGGAGACATATCTATTTCCACGTTTCAGAATGCCAGGATCTAATCCCACCTTTAGGATCTGGGCTTGGGGCACGCACAAGACATGGTCACCAGATCACTGGTCCTGGACGGAGGATGTTGGACTGCCAGTCGTGTCAACAGTTGTTTGCTTTTGTTTCATGTCGTGCTGAAATCAATGAGGTCAAACTGTGATGCGCTCTGTGGCAAGGGCACCCGCGAGCGGACGAGGAAGGCCGTCGGTAGGTAATTCTGTGACGGTTTTGGTCGGCAAACGGCCATCAATGCTTTTTGCTGCTGACTGGTCTATGCATGTAGCAGAATGAACAAGTTCCAGACACCTGTTGGGGTTGGGCGTCGTCGGAGTGTCTCGATTTGACGGCGGTTCCCGTCGCACCACGGCCGCTCAGGCAAAAAATGATCCTGTGGACCCACAGCACCGGACTGACGGTACCACGTTTGTCGTTGTGGCAGCAGCGACAATGCTGCACTCCCCTGCAAAGAAGAGCAACATCATGCCATGGAGGGGTGCATTTCCGAACCGAGACAACGCTCCAATCGTAGCAGTAAATATGATTGCTTCCTAGCTTTTGAGCATTTCTAGGTTGAAGGACTGACGGTCCTGTGTGAGAAGTGCTCCATCTTGAGCGGCTCTCGCGGCCATTCGTCGAAGGATGAACCATGGGTCCCTTAGGTTGCATTCCCGATGCAAGCAACACAAAAGTAGCCAGCAGATGAGTTTATGTCGAACGACTTCCAGGCTAGCTTATGCATTCAAGGCTCATGCTGCTGCAGAGAGCAGAATCAGAGGTCCCAGATTGGAGGGAAGTAGAACAAACCAATGAGGGCCACGACACACCGCCGCTGCCCCCGTATTCTCATCACGGTTTTTGCAAGCATTCTGTGAGTGGTGTGCTCTGCATGACATCACACAAGACCTTCCGCTTGTGCAGATAGCTGTCTTCGCAAGCGGCGATGGACGGGGCTGTTGCAGTCTTGGTGGCATGCGGTGGCACGTTGCAGCTTGCAAGCCAGAGCTCTGAGGTGAAGGGGCCACGCAACAGCTGTCAGAGTGTCAGCTGCAGACCTGCGAGGCTTTTCAACGTAGCTGAACGTTGTCGCTGCATTGAGAGTGAGAGTGAGTGGAGTGTGGAGCCCACGATTCTGAGAGCCTTCAGTCAGGGGGAGTTCGGAGCATCGGGGCGAGAAAGGTTTTTTGTCGTGGGTCAGCGTCAGCGACTTTGCAGCGGAAGACAGCAAGGGCCGATGTGTAGACAGACCATCAAGCACGACCAGAAAGATGAGTGACGACTTTCATTTCCCTTTGCAGTAATTCATTTGTCGGAACTCGCTCAACTAGGTGAACGAGAGAGGGGCACCGCATAAAACGAGATCAAGTATGTTTTTTTGACACGATGCATTCCTGTCTGAAGTCGAAGCTGAAAGTGAAGTTTGTGCGGCATGATTCTGTCATAGACACAGCTGGTGCTCTTGTGTTCTGACATAGATGTTTGGAATGACTTCGGCTAGGTGTTCTGTCATAGACGCATCTTTCATCTGTTCTGTCATAGACACCTGGTTGGGACGGATTGCTCATAGTTAGTCATAGGCAAATCTTTCCCACGGCACGATGCAGTGTCGCGGTCATTTTGGGTGTGATATAGTCGGATCGAAACAAGATAGGAAACCAGATCGCAGCGAGATGCAAAACATTGATGGAGTCGGCCATATAAACCCGCCATATAAGCCCACGGCCCATTCACCACCACCACCACCACCACCTCCTCCTCCTCCTCCTCCTGCTGCTGCTGCTGCTGCTACTACTACTTACTGCTGCTATTACTGCTACTACGACTACTACTACTACTACTACTACTAGTACTACTACTACTACTACTACTCCTGCTGCTGCTACTACTACTACTATTACTACTGGTGCTTGTTGATTGTTGTATTCTAGTAATAATGTTACAGCTCGTTTAGTTGAAGCAGCGACAGCGACAGCAGCTGAGAAAGCCTCGATATCCCGAATGACAGATGATGGATGAAAAGAAATAAGTACGGATATGGTTGCAAGATTGAAGCATCAGCTGCTGACGATACTCGAACGAGATCGAGAGACGATTAAACACGATGAAACGAGATAGGGGCACCATTCCGAAATAGGCAAGTAGCTCGAACCTTAAATTAAACGCAGCGGTTCAGATAGTGAGTACCTAAAATCTCGCACGGGGTCCATCAGAGAAGAAGGAGAGGAGACAAAGAGCGAAAGGAGATAAGTATCAGGCATGAACATGCGGAGAAACATGAAATCAATCCCAACCACCAACATCTGTGTCCTGGAGTGGTCATGGGTGAAGTTGTTGCATTTGCGGATGCCGCTTGTTGTGTAACACATCTTTGTGTGAAGGGACAGGCTCGGTGCATCCGAGGCCTATGCCGTAGCTGTCCGCTGGCTTTGCGTCGCCCGGCGTTTTTGCACTCGTAGATCTTCTCCTTTAGCCATGTCGATCCCTCGACGGCCGAAGTTATGGCGGCGTCCGACGTCCTCCGCACTGCGGTTGCAGCCGGCGAGGACATGGCATCGCTCTTCGGCGGATGGTCTGGCCAGAGGACTACGACGTTGAGGGCGACCACGGCGACGTCATCTGGTGGTTTCGCAGGGCCGGCGGACCCACATAGCCAGAGCCCCCGGCGGGAATGCATCAAGCGTCTCCTTCGACACCCTGGAGGGCTCTAGCGGCGACGGGTCCGCAATCATCAGCAAATCGGCGATACCGGCCCTAATACCGGCGCTGGTTATCGGCCGGCCAAGCCGACGAGGCCGGCGCCTGCTGCCAAAGGAGCACCTCCGGGGCTTGGCGTGAGGATGCGAAGAAGATCGGCGAAAACTTATCGCTGAACATCTTGTCGGCAGAGGATCACTCGACGCTGCCCTAGGTCATCGGCACCCCATGGCACCCCGACGCCGGTGGCCCCTCCACCCCCGTCGATGGAGACAGTCCAGGCGAGGTGGGACAGGGAGCTCGCGGAGAACTTCGCGGCGCAGGCGGCGGCACTGAAGGTCAAGGCCGCTCGCTGTGTGTTTGTATTTTGTAGTCAGCAGTGTTNNTAGGTTTGGGAGATTGCATCGCATCGCTTGCCTCGCAACGCTCTGGCCCAAACAAAGGAAACACACATATGCGTTTAGGCAGCAGCCTAAACAAAATTTTTCTACCCACCCTCCACACCCGATGGGGGGAATCACGCAGGACGCGCTCGCTCTGCATTCTTGACTTTCCTTCGAGCGCGCACTGCTCCGCACTGACTCAGCAACTTCAGCGGAAAAAGAGAAAACGTGCATCGGTCTTTCCTTGCGTGCGTTAACCTTATCGTACCAACCTAGAGTCCTAGAGAACATAGCAGCTCAATACCCGCCCGCCATCCCGACGACTGACTTGCCACCTTGTGTTCGCCGCGGTCGCGGTCTGCGGATACTGAAGAGAATGTGCTGGCTAGGTCGTCGCAGGCTGGCAGTCTCGTGTACGCACATGCGTCGAGCTGTCCCGCTCCTGGGCCGTCGCCCCCTGGCCCATCTCGGTCGAGGCTATCCGCAAGGTCGGTCACATATCAGGTTCCGTGGCGAGGCAGTGGAGCCGCTGCTCGGGGCCATGATATGATTCACTTTATAAGGCTGTTCTCCGGCGGGGGCTCCCTGGCACCGGGCAAGGCGATGTTCCCGGTCGACAGGCTGCTGGCGCCATTGGCCCTATCCAAAAAGCCCGGCGGGATCGATCCGGGCATGGTAGGTGTGGATTACGGCCCACACCGTCGACACACTGCTGCTGGTGATGTGGTTACAGCCGCAAAGGTGCCAGGACCTCGAGGCAACCGCCAGCACGGTGACCTTGCGGGTCCCACTCTACAAGGTGGCCACAGGCGGCGAGTCGGAGATGACTCCAGCTTCGATGTGGCGCTTCGGCACATACGCCGACTCCCATCTACGTGCCAACGATGATCATGATCAACCAGTTTTTCCTCCAACTCGAACTGCAACTTGAGCCGCTCAACGAACATACCCTCCGATTTGTTAAGTGCAACGGAAAACTGCCCAAATTGCATCGCATAGGACATGCAATCCGAACCTTGAAGCCAACTTTTTTCCGTCGGCACCCGTTTAAAGATCGACATCTGAAGCAGTCAACATCGTCGTCACAAAATGTACAAGTCAAAAACTCATAATTGTCTGACCATCTACACCGATTTCTAGAGTCTAGTCTCACCATCTACACCGATTTCTATCTTCTGATTGCTTTTTATATATGTCAGCAGCTGCTTGGGTCAAGAGCTTGTTGCCGTTTCTTCCATGAAATGCACAGCGTCGCCAGCGGGATTCCCTACAGACATCCAGCTCCATGTTCCACCAGACCGCTGCACTAAAGGACAAGCTATGGCGAATCATCGCAACTACGTTTCCTCGGACGTCATCGACCAGGTTAAGACAATCCTACAACATCGTGTCAAAGCTGCCACCAGTCGCAGTCCACAGCTGTCATCGTTTCAATTGCATCGAGCTGGTCGCCATGTAGCACGAATTGAGACCGTCTCTACGACGTTGGAGCCCGTTTTCTTCGTACGAGTTGCACCGGATGCAACCCTGTTACTAAAGGGTAGGACTGGCAAGGATTTCTGAATGTTCTGCATTTCAGCAAAGGGCAACAAAGAGTCCACAGTTCTTCTGCCAACGAAGACGGCTGTGGATACTCCGTGCAACAGCTCAGGACGCCAATCTGTGTACCTGCAACAGAGTGCTATGCATTTTTCTTGGACCATGGTGATGGGGCTAAGCCCAGAACCCAATCTTCGAGTGCATGCTGATTTCATTGCTTTGATGTGTTTGCCGCCACTGTGGCTTAACATCTTCACTTCTGTAGAGAGTATCTAAAAAGAACATGTCAGTCAGAGGGAGGATTGTACGAGTGTGTTTGTTTTCCTTTTTCGATTGCTTGATGGTGTGAGAGAATGAGAGAATGCCAGCGAGGTTGAAGTGGCGATACCAAGCGCATACGACACGCCTTGGATGATAGACTTTCTGCGCATTTTTCGGGCAATTGGTGTGTTGGAACGAACCCCTGCGCTGCACAAAGAGGGCCTGTGGGCATGTCGCATGATCATGTGCATGATTGATGCGTTTTGCTTCTCTTTCCGATCTTTATGATTATCAACGGGCAAATCGTACTGATGAGCTTCCGATCTGTTATGTGTCTGGGTGCCGCAGTGCACAGCTGCAGGTAATGCCCCCCACTTCCGACTGCAGGAACCTCACTCAACGAGGGTTGCCGAAACACCTCACGTCTCTAGAACTCTTCAGTGTGGAACGGTAACAGAGGCCTTTTGCACAATGCAAGGACCGTCAGGGCATTGCAGAATGCAGGCACCTTGCTGCTTGCCAGATTGATGTAGCTGCACAGTGATAAATGACATCAACAACATATGCAAACCTCCTGGTGCATTGATGATCCTTGCTTGAACGTTTTCTCACGTAGTTTTTCACACATGTGCTCGGTGTTTTTATGCACAGTAGTGGACACCACACGTGGTCAATATCCCAACTTTGTCTTGGCCTTGCACGCACTCCATCATCTTCATCGAGCACGATTTCGCTATCATGGTTTACCTGACCATGGAAATGTGCGGATCATCGATGATCACAATTCCACGAACCTCATGACCAAACCAAGGTTCAGGCGTGTATGTGTGCACGTCTAGTTTATTTGCAGACTCGGCTTCATGTGCAGACTGGGCTTGCAAACGTTTGCAATTCCTGGCAAATGAAGCACGGGTTCGACATGCGCAGGTCGTCGACTGCCAGTGGAGCGCAGCGGGCCAAGCCGCTATCGATCGGCTCATCAAGTGTTTGTAGCTACCATATGATGTCAACGGACTTAATAATGCACGGGTCGGGGGCATTGAAGATCACATTTGGATGCAGAGGATTTGCCGTGATGATGTACTGGCCAAGGCTATGCTGTATTTCATTTGTGAACGGTGCCGTGAACTCCTGTAATTTCCACTTTTACAGACTTTGCATGTCATGAGTCAATCCCTTTGGTGTGAATGTGCTGATGTCGAGTCTTGAACCCAGGGGGAAGGATGGCCGCAATGAGGTCACGGGGTCAAGCTCTGGCCAGAAGGCCGTAAACAGACGGAGATATAGCAAAAGAGTCGAGACACACGGCAAGACGGCACAAGTCAAGAGCATGCCAAGCGCCGTGAAGCAGACCAGCTTGATGTTTTCAACGTTTGGGTACAAGATGTCAAGCTTGCGCCTAGTACCAGAATTAGGGAAAGCCGTTTTGCGCAATGCTGAGGAGTGGTGGGACTGGTCGGTTTGCTCAGCTTCCTGTGATGGAGGAACGAAGCGCAGCAACCTCAGTCCAGATGGTAATCGATGAGCTGCGTGGTTTTGGAACAGACGCAGGAAGAGTCCTTGTGCAATCGAGGGCGATGAACAGAGCCTGCAGAATCAAAGCAAAGCTTCGACATTTGCAGTCCTGAACCGTCTGCATCAGACAAGCAGTGAAAGGTTTACGACTGTGCTTAACTAGTCCGAACTGTCGCTTCCTGCTCAGCATGGGTTGAACTCGCCGGCAGCTATCCATCGCGACCGATTGCTGGAATTGCAAGCAGCAGCTGCAAGCATATCTTGCTGAGTTCCTTTCCGCATCGGGTGAATTCAATCCGCCTCCGTTGCACTTCAGTTTTTGTTTGAGTAGTAGTTGCTTTCCGATCAGGATATAGACTTTCTTCAATCGTGTGGATGCTCGGGTGGTCGTCACTGCAGTGCGAACAGCAACAAAAGGTCATCATGCCCTTCTCGTCGACAAAGGATTGCACAACTGTTCCCTTTTACTGTCTGAGAAGTGCAAGAAGCTCCTGAACATCTGCGCCGTAGGCACTGCGCATATGAATCGTCGTATATCGTCGTGTCAGGTCACAACCCCGATTCCACCGTTTCCTCAGGTCGAGAGAGAAATGTGGCGGTGGCACCGCAGCATGGTGGAAGGCCTTGGCACGTGAAAGATGAATGCAGCTGGCCTGCGCAGTGGCTTGCAGTTTGTGCTTCCCCAAAGACAAGAGCCAGATCGCGCCGTCGGCTAAACCGATGCTGATGGATGTTGATGGGCAATAGGTGACATTTTTCAGCTCACTGTCCTGAGGCCTTGCAACACGGAGTCCTGTGACGCTGCGTGCTTAGATGGTCCGGGCCTCAATACGATCATGTGCAAAGTCATTCCGGTATCAGGAAGTCGCCAGCGGTTCTAGAAGTGGATGTTTACTCTGTTGAAGCCCCTGGTATAATGAAGCTCTCGGTTTTTGGTTTTTGTTTGGGGCCTGCAGCAGCTTGGCGAGGGCCTTTGCAAGTGGTAAGGATCGAGTGTGGAGCCCCGCCGGTGGTAAGAGCTGCAGTTTGATCTAACGGGGCGGCGTGCTTTGAGCTGTGTCTTGCTGCTGTTTGTCAGCTTCCAATGAATGTGAGTTTCGCTGTCCTGTCTGTCTGTCTGTCTGTCTGTCTGTCTGTCTGTCTGTCTGTCGCTCTCGGTCTCCCCCTCTCTCTCTCTCTGTCGCTCGCTCGCCCTCTGTTCATGTTTCCCTCCCGCAAAGCTCAAACTTATCTTTAATGGATTGTCGCTCTCTTTCGAGATCAGTCTTGACCTGGACCTGCGAGCACATCCACCCACTGTACCTTCTACTCATCCTTCCCTGAAGTCACATTCGGGGCTCTTCCCGAAATTGAGATCGTCTCGCTCTTGCGGCGGATGTCCAACACTTCGACAGCGCTGGTTCGGCGATTGCAAATGCCTCCAGCTATAGGGCAGTTCCGACTTCTGGCTCCAATGAATGAATCTCGACTTTGTTTTTTAAGAAGGGCACATTCCAACATGCTGCTGAACCACTCCTGGCCCTAAGCGCAGCGGTTGCAGAAAAATTGCAGAAAGGAAGCGGCCACGGATCCGTGTCAATGGCTGCATCAAGGTCTGAATACAGCACGCCATGAGTCGTCCACTCTCAGCACCTGCTGGCACGCTGATATTCGGATTGATCACGAATCCACTGCAGCTGACGAAAGATCTTTCATATGGGGCGAGTGTTCATTTCAAGCTTTCGAGGAAGCATGCTAGCGTGATCTAGCGTGTCGCACACAGACTTTATACCTGGGACAGTTGCAGTTCGATACACGGAGGCGCAGACTGCGGCGTTATGCAAGCGGCACCGCTGCATTATTTGCTCACGATGGGAAGAAAGGGAGTGGGCACCGACTTCAAACGGACGCCAGCAGCGCAAATAGTCAATGCATGTGATGATTTGATGTTGGTGGCTCAGACGTGCCCGGCCGTTTCACAAGAAGTGACTTGCGAATTAGCGCCTTCCTTCTCTCAGGAAATCTGTGTTCGTGGTGGGAGGACCGTTTTCATCGCACCATCGACTCTTCGCACATGGTCTCGTCTGTAGCTCTCGTCATTTCGATCCTGACCATCCTCCTACTCATAGCATTGCTTCAGCACCTCCCTGGTGCATCCATTGATGATCATCCTGTACACGGCTGGGTATGGTCATCGCACGTCGCTCGGCGTTTTGCTTCCACATTGCATGCCAAGCATGGTGGCGAAGCGGTGGCAAGGACGTATCCACGCTGCAGTCGCAATCTTACTTGTAGAGGCAGTCCAGCACTAAGCCATGAATTGAAAAACAAACGCTCGCACCATGTGGCAATGAGCGTCAACAGCAAAAGATTCAAGCTTGTCCATTCGCAACATGTCCAGTCCCATGTGTATGCAGAGTCTTTTTCCAGTGGCGTGTCGAACAGCACATCGGCAGCAAAGCGGTGTAGATGCGAAGATGAATGATGGGCACAGTGTCCAGAACAGAGGCGGCCCCTCTGCCCCTGCAACGTTAAGATTGTGGCACTGACCGTGAGAAACCGGCATAAATAATCACACATGGGGGGATGTTTCTCATGGAGGCAGTGGGTGAACGGGCTTTGGTCCGTAGACTCCGTAGACCATTACATCTAATGCTGCTCTGCCAGGTGAATGGAGTGAATGGAGTGGTTGGACAGATTGTGCCAGCCTTCGGCTTTTTGTTGAATTGCAACCATGGTGCCTGGTCTCGCTCAGTGTTGTGGGCTGCAGGTTCTGCAACATGTGGGACAGCTTACAAATCTAGACGTCGTGACGTGGCGGTCGGCAGCTCAGTGAAGAGGGGTTTCTATGCTTGAAAGTCTGGAGACAACAGCTATGCAGGTCCAACCCAGCCATTGTGGGAAGCCAGCGGTCGGGTTGCGCGAGGAGTACAAGGTAGTTTCCGGCTGACAGGTCATTACGTCGTGTGGCTGACTTGGCCAGGCTTGCGTTGACATGGCCGAATGCAACGTCGTTCAAGACTGCGTCATGGGCGAGTGGAATCACTGGTGTGCTGGCACAGCTTGAGCTCTTGAATCGCCAGGGGGAGAACCGGTTTATGCCATTTAGGCTTGATGCGTGTCGCGACAGGTCACAATGCAGTTGCAGTTGTTTCGGCATCCGGGAACGGAATCGAGTTATCGAGCGATTCGCGACTGAAGGTGGAGAGCCTCAGGCTCAGCTTGGCAAAGTGGAGTGACAGGCTATTGTCATGGTCAATTCTCGTGAGGTCATGCAATGGAACGGTCAAAGAGGTAGTGCCTTGCAACCCTGGTGTTGGGCACGATCTCCGACAGCAAACTTCAGTCCTGGAGGGTTTCGATGGCTAACCTAGCCTTTTTGGATAGGTTCTTGGACAATCTCTGATTTTTCGCGGCATGTTCCCATGCTCTGCCAAGGAGTCCTCAGAGCAATGTGGTGCTAACAGGCGGCGACAAGATTGTGCTCGATTCCCGTTTGAAAGCGTCGATGGGCAAGTTTGCGAAGTAGCTGCGAGCTGTGCGAAATAAAATTCAATCTAGTTCAGTGGATGTTTCCTCGAGGTCATGTCCGACTGGGAGCAGTGGAGCGAGTGTACAGTGCCTTGGCATAGTCCGAAGTTTTTTATCGAATAAATGACATCCTCCAATTGCTTGAAGGCAAGCTGTGGAGGCGGACAGACCGAACGTTCTCGACACATCGTGCTGTCATCAGCATATGGCGGCACGTACGTGACTCAGCAAGAGCCCAAAAGTCGGTGAGCTTACATCCAGAGAATTGCCTTTTCAGTCCCTGCAGCGGCGAGCTCGCGGAGATTGATCGATGTAGTGAGCTTTGTTCCCAGCGAGGTCTTGCAACTCTTGGAGTTCATGAAGGGTCATGTCGTCGCTTCAGGGAGCCTTGTCCAGAGAGTGGCTGCCACGACTGTAGCTGGGGTGCGGGATCCTCAGCCACTTTCGCAGATCTCTCCGGGTTCGGCAGACTGGCCCTTAGGCGAAGAGCAACGTGGTAGCTAGGCGAGCGTACCCAGGAATGGAGCCACTGGGGCAGTTGCTCCAAATGTGGCGGGCAGAGGCAGACGGCGCAGCCGACTTCGACGATTATTCTGCATGGATTTCGCTTTTCGATTTTTTCGACACTGCGCTGAATCAAGCAGGTTTCGCTTTCGCAACATCCAGCAGATGCCAAATCATTGCGGAAGGCTGACCTGCTGGGAGACTGGCACTTCTAGGAATGTGCAGCAAGCTAGGCCATGCAAGCCGATGGATGCAAAAGAAGCGGGAGCATGTCACAGCAAATGTGCCGCATGGCTGCATTCCTGCCTCGGGATGGAAGATGACACACGCTTCGGCACCGTTATCTGCTCTGAGGAAAATCCTCTCTTCTGTGCTTGGACATACTGGTCAACGCGAGATGGCCAAGCAGCGCGTGAGAGAGAGAGCGAGAGAGACAGAGAGAGAGAGAGAAAGAGAGAGAGCTCCCTCGAGCCGCCAGTGGGCATAGCCCTCTGGGGGAGTTCCGAAAACCCCGCCTTGACCTGCGGGTGCGCGTTCGCGCGCGGAGGGGTCAGGGTTCGCCCGCCTCTCCTGTCCCGGTAGAGAGAGAGAGAGAGAGAGAGAGAGAGAGAGCGAGGGAGCATATTTCCTCGCTGGGGGTCAAGGCAGGATTCAGCGATTTCCAGCAGCATGCCTGCTGTGAAGTGCTGGCCACTGCAGCTTGAAGGCCCCACAGACTTGTTTTCCACTCTGAAACGACGAGGCGGAGGGAGCCGCTTGACAAGCGGGTCTGGCGAGAGTCAGACCGTTATCTCGGGGAACGAGCAGGGAGGAAGACATGAATCAAAAAGAATAACTAGAGTTCAGAAAGAGGAGGAGAGAGAGAGAGAGGTGTGCATCCAGAAGCCGGCAATTTGCGTGATTTGTGTGCTTGCTTGACTGAGGTCAGAATCTTGTGACAAGTGTGGCACCACCAGCACGACACGCAACAGAGCATCAGACTCGGCAAGAAAACGAAGTGCAGCGTCGTGCAGGCGATTGACTTAAAATTTCCAAGCTTGAGGCCCTTGGTTTGACTTCCTACTCCACAGACTTTCTCTTCATGGCATCGGATGAGGCATCATGCGCCGTCGCCCCAAGAAAACACCTGATCTGGCCTCTGGCCTGATTGACTCGACAGATGTCCTTCACGCTGAGGCCGGGACGCAGCTCAACGTGAGCGCGTGCCCGATGAAAGAGGAGTGCCAGACGCACCTCTCACAGAGCTTGAGTATAGACAGCATTGAGACACCATGCATAATTTTGTCGGCGCCATGAGGTGTGTTGCTGAGAACTGCGAGTTTGGCGCATGGAGTGAGTGGCATGATCCAACATGTTTGGGCAAATCTCTCCTGTGTTGAACCAGGTGTTCCCGACCTTCCCAACAGTCCCTGTGGCAGGTCTGTGCGAAAGACATCGTGTCATCAGCCAGCACAACAACAACTGTGGCGTCGGCTGCACGGGTCGGACAATGCTGGATAAACGATGGCCTGCAACTCTGGAGATCATGCCTGGGAGGCCCTACGCTCGAGACGAAGACATGCCCCGTGGTCTGCCAACAAGAGCAGGCCTGTCAAACGAGAGGTTGTTTTTTTTGCAATCAACGAGACTGCCTCCATGGCCCGGCAGGATTGCAAGTTCGGCGATTGGTCTGAGTGGGAAGGGTCCATTTCTCAGTCAGGTGGTTGCACTTTGTGTTTGAACCATCACAAAGTCATGTGACATGTGTAAATAGCAAGCATTTGCACATGTGTTTCTTGCGGCACCGTCATCCGGTGAGGTTTGTAATCGGTGGGATAGATTAAGATATTTCATGGGCAATGAGTTCACAGGGTTTGCAAGCTGAATAGTCCGCACTACCATCAACTAGGAACGTAAGCAGAGAGGTTGATGACCAGAAGATAGCAGAGCAGGCATTATGCCCCTCATGCTCGTTTGCAGGTACATCTGACATTGATGCTAGGTTGGCGGAGTTGAGAAGGCTTTCCTGCAGCCATCAGGCAACTTAAAGCGTGGAACCCCTCTGTGACTCTATGCGGCATTGGAGCATGTTCTCCTTTGGATTCAGTTTCTGAGTGTATGGCTAACTGATTTCATCATATTCAGGGCTCTTGCAGCTTGCGATCTCTATACAGTCTTACTTTACCACCTTCTCTTGACGCATGGTCGACGGGAAGTATCTCCGGACAAAGTTAACAGCCTCCAGCTGCCATGTCGTTTCATTCCTTAAGCTTTGGTTTCCGGCATGCGACAGTTTTGGTATTCATGTTTGTCCGTTCCTTCCGGACTCATGCCTAGCTTTCCCTTATACGAACGTAACTAACCATCCCCACGCCTGCCCCCGCTCCCTTGCCCCGACTACAACCGGAAGCCCAAAACCACAACCAGAAGCCGTGTTCGCCAAGTAGGCCTGAATTTGTGCAAAACCCAGGATCCACACATCACAACCATCCAGTAGGCTCACCTTCTCCGGCGTTGTGGCGTGCATCTTGTTGCCCGCCTCTCCGAGCTGGCCCATGCCATTGGCCTAGGTCTTTATTGAACTTTAGTGTTACCCTGCACGTTTGCACTCTCTAGCCCTACCGGGTGCTCGCCGGCACCCGCATGTGGGGCTTGGTCAGCACTCCGTCTCCCCTTTCCACTCTGCAAGCGACCCGCACTGCCCTGAAGCTAGCCTCGACCCTGAGAGGTTCGGTGGGGTCGGAAGGGCCTTCTGAAGGTGTTTCGTGGCCTTCGGGCGAGCGGCAACTTTGCAGATGTTTGATTGGAGACAGACGAGGTTCCAATTTTGAGTGAGGGTCCTCGTTTGCCGCCTGGACAGCAGAACCCAAGTCTTGGTTGGTGCTCCCACCGACCCTGCTTTGATTTTGCGTTCAGGTTGCTCGCTCTAACGTTGTTGGACCTGCTCTTTCCTACAGGGGACCCTGCCAGTGCCGGCTTGTTAGGGGTTGTTTGAGAACTGTGCCTAAGCCCACATCCATTATGGAGCGCTTGCTGCCCTTGATCAAGGGGACTTATGCGACACCCGGTTTCCTGCCCTGCCTTGATCGGCTCCATGAGTTTGGCCCTCTCAGTACCGGGCCGTGGCATAAGTTTTGCGTCTTTTGGCCTTTGCTGGAGACTTCAATTTGGCTTGTGCTTTTCAAGAATGGACCTTAGCCGCCTTGCCACGGCCAGGGCGCTGCCGATCGGAACCATCACCTTTGCCGCAAGCGCCACAAAGGCCGCTAGGAGGCGGCCAGCAGCTTCGCTGCGTTCAAAGCCTCATAGTGATGCTAAGGCTAAGGCTGGCGGTCAAACTGTGCGGAAAACCTAAAGCTTCTTTCTCGGCTGGGTCAGGCATGTTTGAAGTGGCTGTTGAGCCCGCAGCAGGATAGCTGTATGGATGAGACCACTTTCAGAGCCCCACGGCAAGCTTGCTGCACAGCCTGGAAGATCAGGAGACCCCATCCTTTTTTTTGTGGTGTCCACCAATGTCGCCACTTGGAGGAAAGAGGTTCTTTTAAGTAGTGGTTTACGCAGGACGCCAAGGACCCGTCTGCCAGAATCATTGCCCGGATGAAGCCAGGATCCCACTGTGGGGAGCCACCCGTGCAACCATTAAAGCGGGCCTGTGTTGGGCTTCAAAAAGCGGCCCAGTGGTCAGCGCAGCTCATGCGGCAACTTCCTTTAAGTTTAACAAATTGACAAATTGACTGGCATCTATTACTGTTTGGTGGAGCTTACTTGCAAGCTCCCTCACGAAAGGTGTTTCACCTTGGTGACCCTTCTGCGTAACGGGGACGCCGAGCGGAAAATTGGCTTCATGCATGTGCTGCAGAACGCACTTGTCCCACTCCGGTGGGACATCATCCAGTGATGGGTGGAGTCGGTGAGGGAGGAACTTTGGTGGGATGCCACCATGCCCGGTGCCCCTCAAGCGAATGTTGCATGGGGGGCATGCGGGAAAAAACAAAGAAGCAACGGGTGTGGACGTCTGGACGTTCTACGAATCAATAGACCATGTAGTGGGAGGGTTTCCCCATCTCGATCTTGCGCCGCCTTGCGCCGGGTACTTGAAGCGTACCAAGGACCAAGATTGACACAAACCCCAGCAGGCATCATGCCGGTAATTCTGACAACGAGAGGCCTCATCGCAGGCTGCCCTGCAGCACCAATTCTGGCGAAGGTAGCTCCGGCAACGCCGTGCCAAACGGCCGTTTCCAACTCAGCAGCTGCTGGGGCTGACCTCTGGATTGATGACATTCGTGTTGGCATTGAGTCCAAGTCACTGCTGTTGCGGCCAGGAATGCGCTCGGGTTATTTCGGTTGCTGCGTGAGCTAAAGAGAGGCGGGCATTTCGCTTCCATACAGAAATTCATATTTCCTGGCGGGCAGCAACGAAGGGGATAAGGAACTCAAAAAGCGTGGTCAGGACTTGCAGGTCAGCAACAGCGGCAAGAACCTGGGCGTCCCCACGACAAATGCATCCTGGAAGTTAATGAGGTGAAGGCTTCGTAAACGATGAGCCAGACACAGAAAGTAGGGGTGTCGAGGTTGCTCCTCCAGCGCCTGAAGTGGAGATAGAACCAGGAGAACAACCTGAAGAAGAACTTGCGTGGACCAACGAGAGCGCTAAACCCCCACGGATGAAGTACATGAAAGGACTCGCAATGCGTTTGTTGAGTCGTTATCGTCTTTTTACCGATGGGCGATGTGATGATATGACTGTCCTGATGGGCCACAACAGTTGCTGTAGGACCGAGGAGTTTACACACCCCGCTCAGTACCTTGATCCTGGTTTCTCCCTAGAAGAAGCCACAGGTGATATCAAAGGTATGCGCAATCGCAAGGTTGTTCCATCTGATAGCCCGGTCACAGAAATCTGGAAGAGCTGTCCACAAGCATTCGCTGGCTACTTCCCACGCATGTTTCGCGAATGTCGCAGAAGACAGTCGCCACCGCCTGCGAAAATGATCGACTGCACACTGGCGCTCTTCGTTATGCCCCAATGAAGGTTCTGGTTCCCCTGCCGATTTGCGCCGTCTGGGTCTCCAAGACCCGTCCTCGAAGGTATTGCGGGTTTGATAAATGCCAGAATGGTGCAGCAGGCCATGCCATGGTTGCTTGCCAGACCGCAGCACGCTTACTGCAAGGGAGGGGAGGTTGCTGGACGAAGCGGTGGCAAGGGTTTCTCAACACTGCAGGGATATAAGATCTAGCCTTAACGAATGGGTGGATGGTGTTCATTCCACACGGTCTGGTAAGGCACCCCCTTCTTGCGGAGGAGGTGTTCTGCTTAGCCTCGACCTTAGCAGGGCTTTGGGTTCTGTCCTGCGGCAAGCGCCCAGCCAGAGTGACATCCGACATACGGGAGTTAGTGCTCGATCTTCGGTCATCGTCGGATGTCTAAAGGGGTGAGACAGGGGTGTTTTGTATCCTTTTTGTTGTATTACATCTTCACCTGCTGGGTCTTTGACTTGTTGGCATCCAGAACAGAAGAGTTCTGGGCGAGTACTTATGTCACGATGATGTTCGCGGACGACACTATGCAACCGTGGAAAGTCACCTGTGCCGACCATTTGCGAGTGTTGGACAGATTATGCGTGCCACTTTGTCATTGCCTGCCGAAGTAGGGATGACGGTCAATGCAGCTAAATCCAGGAGGGTTCGGAGGCTAAGCGATGGCTCAAGGCACATTTGCAGCATACGGCCCAAGGCCCGGTGCTGTGTCTTGGAACCCGCAGTCACCCAATCAACATACCAAGTGTTCAGAGTGTTACTTATTTAGGCGTTGAGGCATCCTTCGCAGGGATTGAAATGCAGACGTGCGCTTTGCGACAGCGTATGACGCAATGTCGGCATCGCTTGATTCGATTACTGCATTCCTCCAAGCTGGGGTCACGTCATAGTGCTGTTCTGTTTAATGCCTGTGTACGTAATTCACAGCTGTTTGGACAGCACGCTGCGGCGGTGATGCATAGGATAGACAGAGCGGACGCACGCCGTCTAAGAGCCATTGCCAGAAGCTTTGCGCACTTAACGCCCCAGACCAGCGAGGGGTTGCGTCGGCGATTGTGCATTAATTGTCCGTAACAGGATCTGCTGAAACTCCTGCAAAGTAGGGTTAGGCAGTTAAGCGTTGTCAAGATGATGAGTGTCGCAAGATGTTCCTGACCACGTTGCACCAGCGACTGTTCCGGCATTCTTCGCAGGAGTCTATCCCAGGGGCACCATCTTGCAGAGAACCGAGGTAGAGGCTGATGTCTTCTGCTCCGAGTGTGGGCAGCAGTTTGGTCACATGCGACATCTTCTGTCTCATGTGAGCTGCAAGCACCCAGAAGTTGAGATAGCGAGCAATCAGGGCAACCAACAGGATGCTGTGCCAACCTGCAGACAGTGCTCCAGCTGTTCCAAGCGAGTAGCGGATTTAAACGAACACTTGAAAGGGTTTGAAAAGGGCTTGTCCTATTTTGCATGGCGTACCGGCCGAAACAGCTGATAACGCTCTCGGGAGTGAGGTACTGCCGAAGGGTGAGGGATTTCTAATTACTGGGGTACTAGTGCCAAATCCCTGTTGCTGTGACAGCACCCGTGCCTTTACTTCAGGACACCGGCGGATGTTTCGTCAGGGGTGCAGGTGGAAACAGCGCCATGAACCGTTCGTTGCGAGACGTATGG
Organism: Symbiodinium necroappetens; assembly: GCA_905231915.1. Classification (NCBI taxonomy): domain Eukaryota; class Dinophyceae; order Suessiales; family Symbiodiniaceae; genus Symbiodinium; species Symbiodinium necroappetens. The sequence goes on from CAJNJA010034219.1 coordinate 24,854, forward strand.
TTTCGGCCCAATGCTGCGCCAGACACAAGGAATGACGTAGCTCGAATTGAAATGAGCATGGAAATCATATTAATAGTATGATGCTCTCCAAGCTATCCCCGCAGGGATCCATGAGCGAGCAATGAGGTGTGGGGGAGAGTTTCGTTGGACGGAGCTCCCTTACACCGCCTCCGTCCCCCTGCGAGATGAAAGAAAAACATGTATAGGGGAGTGAACCCCCTTAGTCAGCCTTTGCACACGCAAACACACACCCTTGCACCGGGTCTCTTGACCTGGAATGTCGTCGGCGATGTGTTTTTTCTTGTCTTTCTGCGTCTCGCTTACTCTTTTGTCTAGATACTGCATTAGATACTGCGATTTGCAGCATATGCCGATGTCTGGAATTACCGCTCTAAAAGCTCATCCAATGCTGCATTTACCGATGTTTGGTGTTAGAGGTCTCAGGGCTCATTTTTGCTGGTACGTGGGAGTGATCAGCTCCCGCGTCACAAGCATCCAGCAAAGGTCTTTGTTAGCACCGGACTCGTCGGAGGTGGATGAGATATAATTTTTGGTGCCAAACATGCCAGACCAAGGGAATGGCATACGACAACAAGATGAGATGATCCGTGAAGGTATGGGTCCTGCCTTCGCTTTGGGAGACACGACGGAATCACACAGCACCAAATGAGATGAAGGTGAACATGAGGATGAGGGTCCCGCCAGCTGCCCACGACAGGGCCCAGGCGCAGACCAAAGCAGGTACCTGTTTCCTGTGGCGTACGGGAAAATTTCGTTGGACGGACCTCCCCTACACCCTTTCCGTCCCCTTGCAAGAGATGATAATGACAAAAGCAAGGGGCCTGACCCCCAGGTCCAGAACGAGGAGAACTCACGCACACAGTGCCCAAAAGGGGCCCCAACCAATCGCACTTGCATTCACCGACCTTCACCCTAATGCATGAGACCTCTGCTTCACAGTTGCACATGATGTCCTGTGCGCATGCTCTTGCGGAGACCGGACAGAGTGGAGACATCGCAATACAATAGGCAGGACAAACTAGCGAGGTAGAAGCGCACACAGGCCACCCTAGATTTAACAGCAAAAGGCACATGCACTCCTGCCATGTTTGCCACACGCACCCGAAGGTGGGGGTCGAAGGTCCCATAAAGCAAAAAGAAAAGGCCTCGCGTCTCACATCAAGTGGCGGAATACCTTATATTATAGCTGAAACAGCGAGAAATTTCCTTTCCGCAACGTCCCTTTCCACACTTGCTTGGGCGGAAGGTGAGTGGAGAGGACAGCGAAGATGACGTGCGGTGAAAAAAGACAAAAGTGCAGTTGTTTAACGTCTCTTCCATGTTGCTGGCTTCAGCAGCTGCGCAGTTCTTGTTCTTTGAAGATTCAATGAAGTACGGCAGTGAGGGGAAGATGGGCGAAGTTGAAAATAGGATGGGCAAACATGTGAACAGAACAGTTTGAGAAGAAAGGCGAAAGGAAGGGTAACAAGGAAATCGAAGTCCAACTTATCGTTTCCACCCTGCTTTGGGAACAGGAAGACGGAGGGAAGACAAAGGTAGGATGAAGGCAGCAAGAAGGGACAGGACAATTTCTTGTGTTTAGATTTCGCTTTTGGTTCTCTTTCCCTCGGCCGCTTATGCACGCTGTTGTTGTCTAGACTGATCAAGCTTCAACACCAGGAAAAAGGCCGAAAGGAAACATGTACATGTTCATGCTTTCCTGAGACAGAAGACAAAAGAAGAGAGACATGGCTACCTAAGTTTTTTGGGAGGAACCATTCGGACAGATCCATTTAAGGCGGTTAACGTGACAGTCTTTCATCTTCCACGGTTCCCAGTGGGGAATCCTCTTGCAGACAGCGGCCACGCTACGCCAATGTCGTAACGTCGTGTAGCAAGCGTTACTTCGCAAGTATTTCACAAATAGGTGTGGGGTTAGTTGTCAAAACCTCCGCCAGACCTCTCGTTTCATAAGGTGTCAGTCAACGATGGGTGGCATTGTGAGGCGAGCTGTTCCTTGTGGTTGTTTGCTGCATCAGCCTTGATTGCAATGCTGGTCCAGTCTCCAAATGGACCGCAGCAGAGACATTGTAAAGATGCCGATGAATGGTGGCACGCCGCTTTCCCGGAGCACTAGGCCGCAAGAGAAAGTGAATTCTCTCTTTCGGAAGCACGGCTTGAGCACGGAAGCCATCCCATTCTTCGCACCCGTCGCGCCGCCGAGGCCATGCTCTGGAGAGATGACGCAGACCAAAGCCTGCCCGAAGGCCTCGCCACGCGCACGTGATCCGTGTTGCGACAGTGCACGGCTGTGCTCAGATTCCACAAAACTGCATCTTGGGGCCTTGGAGCAGCTGGTCGACCTGCAGCACCAGTGCAGCCCTTTCCACGCCGTCCCGCGTACCATTCTCATCATTCTGTGACTCTGAGGATGCGTCACCGGATGGCACACTCGAGAACGCGTGGTGTCTTGCAGTGGATTAGACGCGTAGGCGTATGGGCCTATGGATTCTGTGGAGGGTTGAATTTGCTGAGACCTGTGAACGCTCCGTCCTTGCGCGGCTTTGCTAAGGTAGATCAGCAGGCTAGACACGGGGGTGAGCCATGTGTGCAGTCCCCAGAGCTTTCTTGCAAACCTGAGAAGCCGAAGTGTGTCGGGATGCAGTTTACATGGTTTGATGACCAAGCTCATATCATTGGTTTTGATCCTTCCGCTCACTCATTCAGGGCTTTCGCGTTTTCTGCATTCCCTAGATGTGCGGCAAGGATATCGAGCTACGAAATTCAGCATGTTAGCAGACAAACCCAAGGCACCATTCAATCACGATCTAGGAACAGTGCATCATTGCTTGTTGACACATCTCGAAGCAGCACCGGCAGCGGATTTGTCCCACTTGCGTGACCTGACGTTGCAGTGACGCTGCATTACAACTCCTTCTCAGTTCGCCAAGACCTTTGGATCTATACCGTATACCTGATACCGTCCCCGGCGAGAAGGTAATGGGTAAGCTGTCGGATGTCTGCTAGTGATTCATCGAAGTCTACAGTCTGCAGCATAGTTGCAAGGTAGCCAGGTCTTCAAGTCTATCATTTGTATTTGTGATCACCACTGGTGGCCAAAGGCTGGACCACTCCTGGAGATAGAACCCTGCCCTGGAGACGCGGCCCTAGCGAGACAGAGGGAAGCTAGCCGTTGTAGCATGAAAATGGCACGAGATGCGAGGCCGATGAAACATGCAGGGCATCTGGCAAGGAGGATTGCAAGTGGGCGCTGGAGCCTTTGCACACGAAGAGCTGCAAACCATCTGCACGGCCAAGTGTGATGTCTTCAAAGGTCTTGGGAACAATGGTCCCATTGTGGCCTCGACGGGCAGATGTCCCGGAAGCGAACCATCGCACGCCTGCCATCTGCCGAAATCCCAGCAGTGTTACGCCTGAGTCAGCCCCGCTGAGAAGCTGTGGTGGTTGACTTGTCACGGTCAATAATTCGGAGCTTGGCAATCAAAACTGCCGTCTCTAAGAGAGTGCGGCCCCCCGCACTCCCCGCACCCCGCGGCTTCCACCTGCAACACTCTGCAGCTCTTCAGCTTCTTTGGGGGAACCTTTCTGTGCATGTTTTTGCGAGGCATTCCTGTCTTGGGCGCTCGGGCGCACATTCATGCCATGTCCAAATAAAAATCGTTTCCAAACGGCAGCTGCTTGTTGTTGTTGTTGGTGGCAGCTGCAGAATGTTACAGTTCCCTCTGGCTCGCAAGGGAAACAGAGGCACAAGCCGTGCTGTTTTTTTGGCTCGGCTGTGAATGGGTTCCTTGAGTTAGCGTACAGTTGGTCGGTATGAGTCTTTGGCAGGCACGAGTCACGTTGATCCACGTCTTGAAAAAGCGATGTCATCCCAACACCAGAAGTCCTTCGGAATTGGGTTTTGAATGGGTTGCATAAGAGCAAAACACAAGCAGCCAACATCGCCTGCAGGCATGTGGCCGCAAGTGGGAGTTTTGAACAAGGCTTGATGCGCAAACCGGTACTCGTGAAGACCCAGTAGCATGAAAAAGCCTGCTGGCTGTCCACGGCTTGATATCCTTTCTAGTGAGTTGCTGTGCTTCAGCGATGCCGGAGAGTGCCTCAGGTGTTTGGCGAAGCCTGCGCAGGGCCTATTTTGGAGACCGCATCGCCTGATTCCAAGCCTTTCATTTTGCTTATTGCTTATTGCTTGCAGTATGTGCATCATAATCAGCCCTGCTGACACTACAGGGTGTGTCACCTCTTGCTCTCTCTCGCTGTCTGTCTCTCTCTCTCTGTCTCTCTCTCTCTCTCTCTCTCTCTCTCTCTCTCGCTGTTTGTCTCTCTCGCTGTCTCTCGCTCTCTCTCTCCCGCTGGCTGTTTCTCTCGTTCTCATTATCTCTTTTTTTGTCTTGGTGTTTGTGATTTTTCCGTCCTTCATACGGTCGCGAGGCCGCGGGAGGTGCACCCCGAGTTGGACATCCGCATACCGCAGGTAAGTCGATGAGTCGTACTACTGGTCTTAGTGGGTGGATAGGTTGAAGTGAGTGGAAGGTCGACGAAATCGACTCTCTCCTGTCCGGCACGGACTTCGGGTACTTGCTCTTCCGTGCTGCACTTAGGGCTTGCGCAAGCCTTGAATAAGTCGATGGCGGATCCGTTACCCTGTATTGGGCCTGGGCTTGGGGTTTGCTACGCCTGCGATTGGTCCGGCCCTCAGTGTTAGGATTAGCTACTGTG
>CAJNJA010034230.1:0-25000 GCA_905231915.1 Symbiodinium necroappetens
GTGTGGGTGTGGGGGTGTGGGTGTGTTTTGGTGGGTGTGTGTGTGTGTGTGTGTGTTTTGTGTGTGTGTGTGCGCGCGTGCGCGTGTGCGTGCGTGTGTGCGTGCGTGCGCATGCGTGTGCGCGTGCCTGCTTGTGTGTGCGTGTGTTTGTGTGTGTGTGTGCGCGTGCCGGTCTGCCTCTCAATCTGCATGCATGCGCGCATGCATAGACAGAGCGATAGATAGATTCATGGACAGACAAAAAAGAAGGTTGATAAGTAGGAAAGTAGATAGGTGGATAGGCTAGATAGGTAGATATGTAAGACAGGCAGACAGGTATAGCGATAGACAGATAGATAGACAGACAGATAGATAGGCAGATAGGTAGGATGGGTAGACACGTAGGTAGATGGATAGATAGATAGAAAGGTAGGTAGGCAGATACATAGAAAGATGAACTCATAGACAGATGTATTGGGTAGATAGATGGACGAGTAGATAGCGCGATAGAGGTAGAGAGAGGGAGCTAGAGACGGACAGCGAAAGATAAATATGTAGGTAGACGGAAGGGTAGGTAATATAAGTAGATAGGTGGACAAGTAAACAAGTAGATGAGATAGGCAGTTAGATAGATGATAGATAGAATAGGTAGGTAAACTGATAGATAGATAGATAGATAGATAGACAGATAGGTAGATAGATAGGTAGATTGATAAATAGACAAATAGATAGATAGACAGATAGATAGATAGATAGAGAGATAGATAGAGAGAGAGAGGAGATAGATAGATAAGTAGATAGAGAGATAGATAGATAGATAGATAGATAGGAAAGATGGGTAGACAGGTAGGTAGATAGATAGATACGTAAGTAGGTAGATAGATAGATAGATAGAAGATGGACGAACAGATAGATGGACAGCTGTGCTGGATAGATAGGTAGGTAGATACATAGAAAGATAGATAGATACATAAGCATATGCATAGATAGATAAATAAATATATATATATATAGATAGATAGACAGATAGATAGATAGACAGACAAGCAGACAGGTTGATATGTAGATTGACGGATATGCATAGATAAACATACATAGAGAAAGGTTTTAATAGGTGGAGATAGATAGACAGTTAGATAGATAGACAGATAGATAGGTAGAAATGGATAGATTGATTGATTGACTGACTGACTGATTGCTTACTGCTAGCTAGCTAGCTAGCTAGCTAGCTAGCCAGCTATGTAGGTAGGTAGGTAGGTAGCTAGCTAGCTAGCACTAGTAGCTACAACTAGGGCAAATATGCGAAAATCGATCCAACTATCTCGTCCCATGCGTCTGCATCATGTATGTGTGTGTTTGTCTGTGACTGGGGTTCGTTTCTATTCTTGAAGAAACTATTCTCTAAACTGTATGTGGTGTGGAAAGCTCTCTAAAGCGTATGTCGGCAAAGAGCAGGCGGCCAAACCTAATCCGGTGTCGGGACAGAAGTGTCTCCTAGGTGTAGGTGCGCGCATGTATGTATGTATGTATGCATGCATGTATGCATGTATGTATGTATGTATGTATGTATGTATATATGTATGTATGTATGTATGTATGTATCTGTGTGTGTGTGTCAACCCTTTTCCCAACCAATTGCCCACGCCGGGCGGCAGCCAGCTCTTCCACCTGGACAGTGGGCTGTGAGTAAGTAGCACTATGACTCGCCTTGGCTGGAAGTGCTCAAAGACGAAACCCCGATGCTGACACCCAGAGCTGGCAAGATGCACTGAGCCGTCTCTCTTTCTCTGACCTGGCCTTAGGCTCCATGAGGAAACACGGTCCACACATTGACGAGGAGAACATAGCCTGAAGGCGTCGGCTTTCTCTGGTAGTTTGAGGCAGTGCCGGGTCGGGAGTATGGCCGTAGGAGGAAATCAGATTCCGAACCGGTACAGGTAGAGCAATGTCGTTGGTGGGAAGATGTTTGAGACTTGACCTCCGACTCTGAATCGCAACTCAGCTGCTACCGTCAACGAGCCGTTGAGGTTTGCGACAAAGTCTTCCCTCGTGTCGCAAGAGAGAATAGCACCTTCCCAGGCTGGCACGGCAGTAAGGTTTGGAGGCTTGCCGCAGATGATTGCTCAGTCACGGCCGGATTTCTCCCGAAACTCTATGCAAAGTCCGGAGCCAACAATAGCTGCCCGGCAAATCTGGCCTTCGCCGGCCCCTCTGGCAACCAGAGCTTTGATCCTGCCTCTGAAACGATTATGTCCGGTTTCTGGCGAGTGGCAAGAGGCAGCACTCTTAACTGCCACTGCCCTGCCTGGCAAGTTTAGTCCCAGGTTGATGAAGCTGAAGCTCGATTGGGAAAACGCCTCAGCTGCACCGTGACACAGATCCTTGTTGCAAGCGGCACTGGAATCTTGTTCTGTCTAAATCCCAATGCCAGCAGTCCGAGCGGCCGCAAAGAGCACCAAGCAAAAGCTGGCCAAGCAGCGTCGACGCACCATGGAGCTCCTGACTGGCCCAAGCACAAAAAAAGCAAGAGAACCCGCCTACATTCACTTATCTTTTAGAACATTGCCCGGCCTGTGCTGCATTTGCGCTGCTGCCAGATGCCACGTGTTTATGGCCAAAAGCTTCTTGCTCGAGCCAGTACAGGCACAGACTGCTGGTGTACAGCATGCCGGAGGGGAGAGCTAGCAGCTGTGTACTGACAAAACCAGCCTTCAAGAGTCTTCGTGCATCTAAAGTGACTGTAACTATAAAACAGTGAGTGCTACTGTACTGCTGGCAATGCAAAGGCCCCGACCATCAGAGAAGCGCCAGTGAAGCTGCAGGCAACCATCGCCAACAGCTGTCTGTGTTGCAGCATGACAGCCGAATTCTGGCAGGAATGCCAGGATTTTCACCTTGCCACGGCCGTCTGGCTGTGCTGGCACAAAGACTTTGCCTCCGACGTGTGGCAAAGGATAAAAAGCCGAGGCCGCTTCAGGACCCCCACTGAGCAAACAACAGGTCACCTGTGGCGAGTGCACTGCCAAGGCATGCACGAAGATCCCGACCACCTGACCATGCCCCGAATGCCCCAAACCCTGTCCACCAGGCACCTCCACAGGTTCCAACGCCGGAACGCATACCCCCAAGACAGGCCGGGCAATATCAACATGTAGAACTGTCAAGCACAATCGCAGCACAATCGTATGGTCCCCCAAGGGCAGCGTAATAACCTTGTCGTCGCCGGCCCGAAGCCGCAGCGCTAGGATATCCACGAGACAGTCCGTGTCGGGCCGCAACTCATCCCAGGTAGTTGCCTCTCTGCCGGTTTCTGAAACCTTCCACACAGATCGGCCAACTATCCGAAGAGGGTCTGAAAGGCAAACCTCAGTGCAATCTCCAATGCGACTGATGTGGAAGATCGTGTCCTTTGCATTGTCTCCGGACAAGGAGAAGCAGCCGGAAGGCACGCTGAACACGACTGGCAGCTGCAAGGTGGGTGGTGCTGCCAACAGGGTAATTCGAATGCTAATGCCACCGGCATGTGACCGCGGTCTCAGGAACTCTGCTGGAAAGAAGCGGAGGTGCATGGCGACGGAGACTTCTGCGCCGGGCATCTTGAGCAGTACCGGGTCTGGATGTGCCTCCGTAAACATGTTGCATGGCCCTCTTGGGCCCCTCATCTTTGAAAGGCGCTGGATGCAGCTTCCTTCCCAGCCCACCTCCCTAGATGTCGCACGAATGCTGAAGAGGAGATCCCTTTCCACCACGAACAATTGCTTATGTCGCCAGTGCATCCACGTACGATGATTCCCCACTCCCTCCTCCTCTTGCACGTGCCAGCTCACGAAACTGCTGGAAGGGCACAACCGCCCCCGGTCGTCAGGAGGTCCTGCAGCTGCTTCAAGAGACCACGGACTGCCCCGAGGCCCCGGATCCCTGATCTCCGGAGAAAAACGTAAGACTCCACACCAGTCCACAGGGTGAGACAGCTCGGGGAAATCCGCATCTTCCGCAAGCGCTGGCGGACCTGGGCCGGCCGGGCCGGCACTGCAAACCCAAAAGCTGAGCACCCCGTATCCGCCGGGAGCCCCTTCAAGGCTCTGTCGGAAGGAGAGCCGGTGCTGATAGGCCAAAGGTGCAAGTTCCTCTTTGAGCCGCACATAACCGAAACAGAACGGGGCTCCTACACGCGGTTGCAGGGGGTCGGCATCCACCAGCATGATCGTGAGTTCTGAGTTGCCCGGATAGAAGTTGGGGGTTTGGAGGGGGAATGAAGGCCAGCGTGGCCCTGGGAAGCTTCTTTGGCTCTGTGAGGGCCTGCCATATGGTAGCCCATCCACCAGGGTCTGCAGGGCCACTAAGCCACATGTGCCAAGCTCATGCTCCCTTGGACAGAGGTCGCTTGTCTCGATGTCCGCCAGGAAGATCCTGCATTCGACAAGGCATGGCCAGGCCAGAGTACTTAGCTACTGTTGCCTGTGCGATGCACACCTATACCTCATGCATGCAGTTTGATAAAGACAGATAAATTTGGAAGTTGGAACACCCATGAATGAGTTATCAAGTGAGACCTTGCCAAAACGATTGAAATCAGTGCAGTTCTTCGCTTATAGTCCATAGTTGCGATGTTGAGTTCAAGGTCACGAATGTTGCAGTTATACTTTTGCAAAGCTACATGTTTCACGTCGCACCTCGTAAGTGGTGTTGCCATCTTCGCTCACCCGGCCAGCCCATGCCATCACGCCAGGTGGCTCACATGGAGTGCAACTATGCTATGAGTTTTTGGGCTATGTGTGCCGCCAGAACTAGACTCCTTGCTTGGGCTCCCTGGGTCCTCAGGAGTGCTTGTCCTAACCACCGCAACTCCGAAAAAAACAGGGGACGAACTCAAACGCCGCGGAGCTGCGCTGCAAGTAGTGCTGCACCTGGCTTTTGACTCCAGTGGCGCCAATTTGTCTGGTGCTGTGGCGGATGCCACATCAAATTAGCTGTTTTGCCGTGGCGACTGGGCTGCTCAGCAGCACCGCCAGCGACTAAACTCACGCAGAGGCACTGCTGACTGCTATCTGGTTTCTACAAGTAACAGGAGCAAAGTGGTAGCTCGAGATCGGTGAGGGCACGGTGCAGGGGTCAGAGTGCCGTCAGCATGTTACGAATTAGGCGAATTCGCTATCATACAAGTTGCAGCGTCGTACGTCTTAGGCGGACATCACGTCTTTTTGGGCCTTCACAAAGGCGCGGAGTTAAGGCGACTTCTCGGCAAATGGACGCACAAGTCTGTGTGCATACCTACTGACTTACTTACTGTGATTAAGTGCTTGCTCGCTTCAAACTACGCATCCTTCCGTGTAACCGAGTGACCTGGCAAATAACTCTGCTTGCGTTCATTGCCTGTGCGTAGGCAACTTAATCGCGCCTTAGCAGTAGTTGCATGCAATCGTCGACCTGTTTATTTCTGTGGGCTAAAGCCACCGGCTACGAACCCCCTCCCGCCCCATGAAACCACCTCAACCCCGCCTGGACTAGCAAAATCCTTGGCAAACGCTTCATCGGGCAACACGACACTCGAAACTTAAAGCTTTGAGAAGGTGCGTGCGCGCACTGCAATCGAGCCCTGGCCATGTCGCACCTGGCAAGCCCTCGCAGCCGGCAGCCACAGAAACACATCTCACATGGACTCCTTGCGCGACCGCAGACTAAGGGCACGTCGCGCCAACATCCAGTCGCACAATGGTATAGGTAATGACTGACGAATAAGTCGGATTGCATTGATCATGACCTTGCTATGTGCAAGGCAAAGAAGACACCCAGTGTGGATCACTGGATACAGCTGTCTCTAGAATGAGCTGGCCTGTCTCGCTCTCGTTCGTTGTCTGTCTCTCTCCCCCTCTCTCTCGGGCATGGGGACCGGTCAAAGGCCCCGGGCAAAAATGCCCACCCCAACGTTTTGTTGGAGTAGTGAGGCAACTCTCTCTCTCTCTCTCTCTCCCGGGCATGAGGGCCGGTCAAAGCCCCCGGGCCACTGGCCCACCCGCATGTGTGTAATGCGGGCTGAGATAACGGCGACAGGAAGTATGTATGTTCTCACTGACAAACTAGCTCCCCCAGCTTTGTTGAAGCTGCGCTCAACGAAGAAATGAAGTAAAGATAAACCAAAGCTCCAGCGCAACGTCAAACTTGTTCCCCCTGCTCAAGGCCATGGGGGCGGGAAGTGCGTCTGCAGAGAAATGCTGCTATAGACTGTCCAACACCGTTTGTATGTCACAGGAAAACAAAGCAACACCAGGACATTAAGTTCAACCAAGCAGACAAGCTAGGTGTTGGGCATCGAGAGCTTGCTCTGAAATCTGAAAAGGGGATTCCCCCGAAATGAGTGTACATTCTAATTACGAACTCGGGCGGCAGGCGGGTTGAAAAATGCAGGCCGAAGCCTACAGCAAAGGTCTTTCCCCCGACAGGAGAAATCAAAAAGGTATGTCGGCTTGGTGTCAGAAGTTGGTCCCCCTTGACTTCCTACAAGCAAAACTCACCAGCCCCCAAAGAAAACACCCCCTAAGCACATGGAAGTAAAGGCACTGCACTGTATCAAGGGACGACTTCTGCAAAGGACTTCCCCCGCAGGGCGAGCATACTCTAATTGCAACTCGGATGGCAGGCGGATTGAGCGAGGCAGGCTTATGCCCACAAACTAAAAAGTTGAGATCTAGGAGCTACAGAGCGGCAGCTTCCTAGGAGGTATACAGGTTGGCGATGACTTCTGCCGAGGCAGGTTATGGTACACTTGCTGAAAAGCGGTTTCATCCCCCGTCATATTTACAGGCCGATCGCGCAAAGGTCTTCGAAAGAGTAACACTTCAGCTTGCATGGACCTGCGATGGAAAGAAGTCCCCCGCTAAAGAAACCAAAGCAAACACCTGAAGCAGCCCAAGCGATCCCCCAAGCTGAAGAAAGTTGCAGACGAATTTGTTCCCCCGCTCACTTGTTTTTGTGCTTCACGAACTGCGGCTGGCCCGGCTGGCCGCTGGCCCTTTCGGCTCTCTCTTGTCTTCGTCGTAGTTTTCGCTGAGCACGAAAAACAAGCTTCAGGCGGCCGCTACACACACGGGGGTGGGAAGCAAGCTGGTTCCCCCATGTGTTGCGGCTCTCCCCCCACGGATCCAGGCAGTGGTCGTCTGGGTGGCAGTCGGCCCTCGGGCCATTCTGGAGTAACTGGAGCTTGCGCCCCCAGATCCATAGCTGCGGCCGTCTCCCCGGTTCCCGACCCAGCGCGACGTCGACTTCTCCGATTGCAAGGGTGACTGAGGATGTGCCGGCACGTGAGCAGCCGGAATGGGTTCTACCACCTCCAGTCCGACCGAGGGTACCTGGTGTCATCAAGAGGGGATCACACCACTACAAGCAGGTGCCGCCCGTGCAATCCCCGTGCAACCTGCGCACCCCGTGCCCGCCATAGCAAAGTCTGAACCAGACAGCCTGTCGAATGATGTGGGAACAAAACCTCGCACCACTACGATGCCAACGACTAGAACGACCCTGACGTCCAGGACAAGCTCCACAACGACAGCGTGACAGAAACCGACCATGCTGGGGGAGATTCCCTTCCGGAATCGATGGAGAGCAATGTGTGGGCACTGCTCGACCTACTACCACCTGGCTGGCAAAGGCAGGACAACCAAGGCAGGGGGCTTCATCCTTCTGCCGACGTATTCGATGACGACCTGGAAGCCTCTGTGGATGAGAAAAGCCATGACCGCGAAGTGAAATCTGAGGCGTGTGAAACCAGTACTTCATCGATGCCGCACTACCCGGAGATGGGGATGTACCCCAAACCTATGCACCCAGATGCAAAGAGGAGCGAGCCAAACGAAGCGGAAGATAAGGCATGTGAAAAGAGTACCTTTCTGGCGCCAACTCACGTAGATGCGGGCGAAACCCTAGGGCGGGCCCAAAACCACGAAAGCAGCGAGTCCGAGGAGAACGAAGGGAACAACAAGCCAGCATCGCCGGTGGGAGCACCACCGCAACTCAGTGCCCACCAGCGTTCCCGCTTACATGAGCTTCTTCAACAAAGGGATGCTCAAGGTCGTGCTCCATATGGGCTTGACAACTACGCCCACATGATCGGGGAGCCCCTCGGTGAGAACAATGGTGGCACTTTCGGGAATGATGAGCAGTGAGAGAGGCTTTTGACTACCTTTTGCCTTTGTAAAGCGGGGGAAACCCCGAGAGCAGAGTTTGTGCACCTGACAAAAAGTCCCGGTGCCCCGACATCGCTCAAACCGATCCATACCGCGTTTCTTTCTCCACTCTGATCCAGACCTTGAAGGGGGGTGAAACCCCTTAGATGTGATGTAACCCCTTTTTTCATTTGACGGGCCGCAGGAGCCATCCATACTTTCAGTTGCCGTGCCCGCGCTCGGGGCGTCAGACCCACAGATGTTTTGATTGCAATTCGTTCGCCAGGCGCCTTTTTGTCAATTCCGCAGCCTAGAGTGGGGTCACCCATGAACTCTTTGTCGGTTGGTTTTTGTTTTAGATTCTGGGCTTTTGACTTCTTGTCTACCTTTTGTTCGAAGGGGGACCATACCCAACCCTGCATAACTTTCCTGTGAGCCTTTTCCCAAGTCAGAGGTCATCTCTCTCGCCCTCTCTTTATGTATATATTACACAAACACAAACACAAACACACACACACACATGCATGCATGCATGCACATGCGCACAGATACATACATTGCATGCGTGGTTTGCAGTATAATGCATACGTTGCATGCATTAAATGTACATACATACAGCATACAGTTTTCGCACTCGCAGTCGACCAGGTCAGGCGAGGTTTGGGGCAGCGCCAGCAACGAAAACATTCGAGGCTCTTCTCGAGCCATGACAACATCCATCAACAGCGAAACTCTCAGATTCAGGAGTCTACGGTGGGAGTCCACACCAGTGAACAAAATTTCCGATAGCTAAGTAGACATCAACCTGTTCAACCTGCACCGTTTTTGGGTCACAGCTTGCCGCCGTGAACGCGGCTTGGCTGAGACATCTGATGAGTTTTTTTAGGCTGGAAACATTAGGCTGTTACCCGTACCTGGATGTCTGGATGCAACACCTTGTTGCCTCTGGAAGCATTTAGCCGCCCCTCCAGCGCCCTTGCTGAAACACTGAAACACAGATGATAGATGATATGTTTGACTGCCCTGTGGTGAAACTGCCCGCGGTCTCTGCATAGTCAACGGAGGGCTGCCGTGAAGGGCTGCCAGGCGGTTCTGACTTGCATTTCCCCCATGCCGAGGTTCCGCGCAATCTACGGGAGGTCGTTCCAGCCTGCTCCAACGTCCGTGGCCTCCTCCCCTTGCTTGGGTGCTGTCTCCGTTGCACCATGCCGTCCCCGTAGAGTACTCGACTTCCAAGAAGCTGGCGTTCCCTGCAAGTTGTGCTCTCTTCCTCTTCGTTGGGGACTGGCTGATTGCCAACCACAGCCTGCTGTGGCTCCCATCCCCCCTTTGCCCAAGGATGACATTGGCGATGCTAACTCGTTGAACTGCGCGAAGCGCTCGTCGGCGGGCATCCTCAGACGTCTCCCCCCCGGCGGGAGGTGAAGGGGATGATTGCGTAGCCCAACGTCTTCCCGGGACAAAGGCCTCCTCCGCGTCGATATCAAGCTGAAGTTTTACATCTTGGGCTTTAGTGAGCGTCTCGTCCCCTGGTTGGTCTGGGTCCCATCCTCCAATGATAAGCGCTGGCTTCCGGTTCCCCGCGTCGTCTTCGAGAATGTTGTTCGAGCGCTGTCCATTGCCCCCGTTCTCCAAGTGTTGCAGCCTTGCTTCCAGGTCCACGATGCGATTGGCGAGAACCTGGGTTTCCCCTGCGACAGCCTCAAGTCTCTCCCCCTGTGCTCTTTGTGTTCCTGCTAGGTCTTTGCAGCATCCCAAATGCATCCCGCAGCTTGTCACCTATAGGGCTTTCTCAACATCGTCGACTCTTGAGTTCACTTGGGCCATGGTGCGCTATCTCTCCTGTGAGAATGTGCCGTTCTTGTTGTAGTTGAAGTTGCAAGGCGCGGGCAATGGCTTCCATGGTGACAGTCTCCTCGAGTTCAGTACTTTTCGATCCCCCCCCCCCGGGGAGTTGGCAGCCTGTCTGGGCCCCTCTCCTCTTCCGGGGCTCGGGGCTTGAGCTCTCGCGGCTTGAGCCAAAATGCCTAAGGGGCTCTGGCTCTCTCTCTCTCTCTCCCTCCCTCCTCGCTCTCGGGCGGCAGACACAGCAGCAGAGGAAGTGAGGGCAAAGGAAAGGCACCAACAGGGTCAGCTGATGCTCTAGCGGCATCAGAAACAGCAAAAGGGTCATCACCAATCCCACCAACGACATCGAGTTCACGTTGAGGCACCACGGTCTCGGCATCATCACTGCACGCCGTCACCGTCAACGACCGTAAGGCGTTGTCAGGCCCTCCTGCCGCCGGGCCAAAACCACCTGGAAGACTCATACTTCCTCTCTTTCCGATGGAGGGATATACCTCCTGCAGGGGTCAGGGCTCAGGGACGAACAAGTTTCGAGCCGATACAGCACTTGAGCAGTAGCCGTTACATACATTCATGCATACATCCGTATCATATCATACCATGCCATGCCATGCCGTACAGTACTTTGCCTGGCAGTACCATACATTCACTACCATACATGCATACATACATACGTACGTACATACATACGTACATACATACATTTTTGGCATGCATGCATACAGCATACATACATACATACATACATACATACATACATACATACATGGCGCCCTCCATCTTGCTTCAACAATCCTGCTGAAAGGGGGCTTGTCCTCCTCGATATCATCGGCGACAGGAGGTGATGACCGGAAACCCGTGGCTCGGATAATTTCTCGGCTGTCTGCGCGGCCTTGGCACAGGCAACGATCACACCAGTTTTGTTTTGTTCACAACATTGGGAATGGGACAATTCGATGGGTGCCCTTCGGAGCGAGAACCTTCAGCCTAAGGCCTAAGTTTAGCTCATCCGACACCATCTACACCCGCGAGATCCTGTGAGCATAACCCGTCTTATAGTTGCACCCATGCCCCGAAGCAAGCTTTGGGAGGTGCCTTCAGGTGCCGGCTGCCCATCGAAGCTCTGCACCGATGTTTCACTCCTCAGGCTTCAGGATCTGTCGGCCCAACTTCTCGAGACGACGACACGACTTCTAAGCTCTCACAACTCGGACTTGCCAGATGAGCTCTCCGCCGACTGTTCATGGTTATGATTGCGATCGGGCTTCTCTAGGTTGGTGTGACCCAGACATCGACATAGCTTCTGAGGAGGGGAAGCCTTGCTGAGTTAGGTTGTTTTGCATCGGTGGCCATTTTCAACCCGACACGGATCGCTACTTCGGTTTCCAGGTTGTACCCCGCATGACCCGAGTCTCAGAAAATTCCTCAGGTGCGGAGAGCACCCCGAGAGAAGAGAAACGACGGCAGTGGATTGGGTGGCGGCATGCAGCGCCTGCGGGATCGTACCATGACGACTACTTAAGGTACTACGACGACATCCCGCAACCGGCAGATCCAACTCCCGCGAGAGAAGAGACGAGCGACGGTGAGGCCAGAGGGTGGGGAGATGTGGTGAGGTATCCAACGTGGACGAAAGGATCCTCGCATGATACCTCCAGGAGGTACCCTGCGCAGGAAGAGTCTGTGGAAGAGGAGGCAACCTCCCGCATCCTCTAGCTGACAGGCAATTACCTAACCTGCAAGGCACCTCCGAGCAGAGGCACTGTGGGTCAGGCCAGGAATTCAAGTCAAACTCTGGACCTGGGGCTGATGTGCATCTAAGAATCAGGGGCGAGAATGGCTTGACGGTGGAGCTCCTGGCCAGCGGTGAGAGGTACAACGTATCCAGGCTCCTTGACCTAGCGACCTAGCGACTCAGTACGCAGGGCAGCGCCCGGCATCTGGGTGAGTTGGTGGCAGGCAACCCCAACAGTGCCTAGAACAAGGCTACCCAGCTACTTGCAGCCACATCCTCAACCCAACTGTGCAGCTGCTTGTGCCGAGCAAAGCTTCCGAGCATTTCCGAGCTGCGGGCTGCGCAGTTTCTGCCAAAGGTGTGCTAACTTCATTCCCAGCACCTGGGTCATCACTCGGCACAACTGCCGGTCTTTTGCTAAAGCTCTACACGCTTGACTTCTTTGCAAGGACGGTGCTTTGCATCGCAGCTGGCCGAACTTATCTGTATGTCAAAGGACAAGCTGCAGGTTGACTTCCGGGTAGCAAGCAGGAACAACTCAACTAGCATTCGCCCTCCCAGAAATCGCGATGTCTGACCATTAGGCCTACTCTAGGCTTTCTGAGAAGGCAAGACCTCAAGCAAGACTCCAGCTAGCAGCAGCCAGCAGCTAGCAGCTCGCATGCATGCTAAGATGGCACGGGGATTAACAGTGGAAAGCTGATCCGAGTGCGGCGCTTGGCTTCCCTTTTGGCTGGAAGGAAGGCCCGACCTCGACGACTCGACGTTGTGCTTGGCTCTTCGCAGGGCCATCTGCGGCTGCGGCCCAAGTCGCATCTCCGGTGTCAGACCTGGCTGGTGCAACAAGCCATTGGGCTTACATCATCCACGAGATTCTGTGCACGGCATCTGCCTGCTTTGTCTGCAGTAATGAACGAGCTGCATGTCCGGGTCCTATCTTATAGGCGCCTAGCCTTACTCAGAATATTTGCTAAGTCGAACACGAAAAGCTTCACGATAGCTAGATGTCAAACACTGCAAAGCCTAGCAGAACCTACCTAGAACAAGCCCAGACAAGTAGAAGCCGCTTTCAACAAGTCTCTCAGAAACTGGCACGCTCGCGAAGGACAGGTCTCCGACAGGACGAACCTCCCAGGATGAGTTCTCTGGGCTTCACAGGGCTTTACATCGCTTCATGCCACCGGCGCCACAAGGGGCAGTGGGCCAAATGCTTGGAAAGTCCGTGTCTGTGCACGGACCTCATCCGAAACTGGCTGGGAAGACACAGGCACCTCACTGCAGAAGCTGCAGCCAAGCGCTACCAGCAGCCAGCAGCCACAGATCGGGGCCCTGGCTTCGGTGGTTGATAAGCTGCTCGAGGCACCGCCGATGCCTTCCAGATCAAACGACACTGGAAGCCAGGGACAAGGTCAGGTTGGGCCCTAACCCTCATAGCATTGTGCTTGCTCCGGGCTCTGAGAACAAAGCTCTAAGGCAAAACAACTCCAATTGGCATCGCCCAGCCTGTGAAGGGAACCACGTTCTCGCGGCCGGCGCCCTGATTGCATCTGACGCTGTTTTGATGACTGCCGAAAAGCGCAAGTCTTCACACACAAGTGGCGGAGTTCGCACATGCGAAAGGAAAACATGACTCCCTAAAACATCTGACATAAGCTTAAACAACCCAGAAATCTTCAACTGGATCCACTGAGCGGGCTGCGGCCGGTGGACTGATGGTTGGTCGCTCTGAAATGGAATCCAACCTGCAAGCATGGATCATGGCCGGATATGACCGTGACTACTCTAGTTGCATCACGGGAGGTGCTTCTGAGGACTCTCTTATAATAGTTACGTTGCATTCCACCTAGGGGCAAGTGTGAGGCTCTTTGCAATCGCCGTCTTTCGGAAGCTTCTCGAGGCTCTGCGCCAATGCAGATGGAGCATTCTGCTGACATCACAACTCCGCTTGCGAGTCCCGTGCACAGGTCGAGGTCCGTCGGCAGCCGCCTCCTGCGAGAAGACTTTCGAAAATCCAGCAAAGATTTCGGCAGAACCTGCACGACCAGACTCGAAAACGACAGGCATTGCGGACACCGCGCACTCATGATTTCACCAAAATCCCATGATCCCAAAACCAGTCCGTGGAGCTGGCCGATGGAACCGGTGTCCTTTCAGAATTTTTACAAATCTGTTGGCTTCTGCCCGGCCCTGCGCTTGCACAGATACGATGTTGGAGCATTATCTTTTTTTTTGTTGCTGGCACAAGGGCATCCGGCGGCAGAGGCCAAAGCCATCTGCGGTTGGGTTTTCAACTCTGGCAGTCCCAGACACCTTAAACAAACCGCGCGGCATCGCTCAGTGGCTCCTAGGTCGCAGTGTTGTGCACAGGGCCTCTGGGCTCTGCTCTACACCATCCAAGGGCCACGTCCGAAAAGGTGAACCGGGGTGTGGTGGACGAAATGCCAAATGAGGATGCCGATCCAGCGGTCACGACACTCGTCGATCTTGGTGGTTTCGATGATCTCCTTCTGTAGGGCTGCAGGGATCCACCAGTTCACCATGTAGCCGGAGCCTCCGCGCAAGTCAAGGAAAGAAATCGTGTTAGCTTGGCTGTGGAACCAAGGAACCGAGCCTTTGTTCTCGTTGGCTCCAGCGACAAAGCAAGCATCATGAGGACCCAAGCTCCTGAGATGAGGTGGAGAGAGAAGTACCAAGCCCCCCCATCCACCCTGCCCCTCGACTGCTGCACAAAGCTCGTAGCGAACATGCCGGCACCCCAGGGCCACCAGGTCTTCACGAGATTCTTGTTGTTGTTGGCCTGAGCTCAGGTCTTGCAGGAGAGAAACCTTCGCAAGCGCCCCCAAAGAGGCGAAAACCCACAAACCAGCACAAACTTCAATCAGTCCCTTCCAAGCCACCAGCCGCATGACGTTCAAGCAGGCATGATAGGCCTGCTCCTCACCGGGATAGGAGATCTTCGGGACGGGTGGCATCTCCCATTTTCCGGGCTCCCCGATGCATCCGTAGTTGCAGTCGCCTACCGCGAAGATGGAGCCATCAGCCCAAACACCGCCACCCTCGGAGGGCTTCACCGTGACCTGCAGGTGCTTGTTGAAGTGGATCCAGCCGCCTCCACCAGGGCCCTTGTCGGACAAGGTGTTCTTGGGCATGAAATAGTTTGAGGCCTTCACGCCGATACAGACGTACGTCTCGTCAGCTCCGTTGGGCAGCTCGATCTTCTTCCAGAAGTCTTGGTTCTTCGGGTCATAACCGCAGCTGTAGAACTCCTTGATGCCGCAAGCGTTCATGTACTCCGAGCAATAGTTGGCAGCACTATCCGGCAAAGGTCCCAAGCAGCGCGGCAAGAAGTCGATGATGGTCAACTTGACGTCTGGGAAGAAATGCTCGATCTCCGTGGCCCACTCCACGCCGATGAAGCCGGCACCGACGATGAGAACTGTGGCCTTCTTCTTGTTCCTTAGCTAGAGAATCCGAGCAAGTCTGTCCAGACAGGCTCCACGCACGCACCTGCACAGTGAGAAAGACAGTCGAAGCGACAGAATGGGTTCCAGCCAAATCTTCCAGACAAACGTCAAAATCCGCTCGCTCTGACGGATCTTGGAATCGTAGCTCGACACTAAAACAAGACGAGTCCTCTGATCTCAAGCCCTCAAGGACCGAGATTCAGATCCTGCAGCTTGTGGTACTCCTCCAGAACATGACGGCGGCGGCCCTCCAGGAAGCGCTCGTCGATGTGCTTCCAGTCACTGACGGCCCGCCCTTCCTATGCTCAGGAAGGAGTTTAAGATACTACGACATACTACAATGACAATGTCTCGCCAAAGGCAGAAGTTCAATCTACCCTGAGCGCCCTGTCCCGGTGTCCTCATGCACTGTCGGGAACCAAAGGCTCTCGCCCATGGGCTTGAAGGGCCCAAAATTGCAGCCTTCCCGGTAGCTCTTCGCAAAAAAAAAAGAATCAGAGGCGAAAGGAGGTTCTGTCTTCCGTTTGGCATGAAAAGATCTTCACGAAGCCTTGGCATCTCCCACATTCTCCACAAATTTCAGCATCAAAACACTCGCTTCATGTCATTCGGTCCTCATGCCTAGTCTGGACATGCTACACTGCTACAAGTATGTATGCGCAGGTCAGCCAACGTCAACACAATGCCTGAGCAGATAATGCAGTAGTCAAAGCCAATCTCATCCATATTGTTGGAGAACATGGTCTTAACGATGGCAGTCTTCCGATCGCCGTTCAGCTCCTTCACTTCTCCCCAGATGAACTTCACACCTGAGCTTCGAGCACCAGAGCACAAATCACCCATCTCGGAATCCTATAAACAACAAAGCTGCCCCATTCCGACCAGTCGCCCATCTTGCGCTCGTACACAGGCTGCAAAGTAAAGGTCAAGGAATCCAAGTGAGCTGGCCTCACAAAGGCCCGGAGCACCCCCGGTGTGTACTCGAAGTACTCCTTGCATTTTCACATCGGCATGTTTCCGATCGCAGATGCATCAGACCAGGCTTCTGGACATCGCTTGATGTGACCGGCATGACGCGAGGGAGTTCCGTGTCTGTACCCTACCATCTGTCCTTGGCATCAATCACCGTGACGTAGAACTGTTTCTTCAGCTCCCTGGCGCAAAAATTGCCCGTAAACTGGCCACCTTTGCTGCAGGAGGAAGTCTTTGCAAGTAGTGCAATTTCACAGACTAGAATGAAGATAAAGGTGGCGAGGGCTGCAGCCGTTGTGGGGTAGTGCTGTCCACTCACTCCCATCGTTTCTTGACCTACAGTACCGGCTCCTGCTCTAGGCACCCGGGCATCACACGCATGTCATTCTTTCAGTGCCTGCGTCCAGGGCCTAGCCGGGAACGGCTCGGAAGCAGTCATTCTGGACTGTCATGATCCTTTTCGTTCGCTGCCCGCATCCGCCCGCACCGCATGCCATCTGACTTTCGCATCGTCCTTGTCCACACCTGCTGGCAGGGGCCTGGTCCTGGTTTGCCACCTCCCTTCATTGCGGCTGCTTGGAACGCTGGTTCAAGTCGAAGTGGTCGCCGATGTGCCCTAATTACATGCCGGTGGCATCACGGTGGCTGGTGGTCCTGGTGCTGAAATCGCTGCGGTCCTAGCCTCATCATGCCTCAATTCCCACGTGAAACTCTCTGCTCTCTGAATTCAACCCAAGGCGCCGATGAGGAGGCAACGAGGCTTGGCACCCGGCATTGTCGGAAAAGCAGCGTGAGAGCGGGGGGAGTGAAGAATGCTCACGCTCTGGTTAAACAGCCGCGCCGATTCCAGGCTCACAGTGGCGGTCAAAATCCCAAGAAGCAAAGATGCCGATGTGATGGCTGCACCCGTTGTTTTGCATACAAGCACTTTTGGATTTTGTCTTGCCGAGGCCGTCGCTTCGGGGCAGCTGCCGGCGGCCTCTTCGACAAATCAGGGCGCAAGCATGGAAAGGGAGCTGTGACCTGTTCTTTTGGCTGCGCCAAAATATGCCTGCGCCAGCTAAAAGATCGAAAAACCCACATCACACAGAGCGTCAGAGACGATGATCCGATGGAGGCGGAAGGAATGACTCTTGGATGGAAGTGGACTTAAGTAAGCCAGCTTCCCGTCACAGCTCTGTGTACAGTAGCACGCCCCACTTGCATCACCCATGCAAGAACAAACTGACAAAGGCTCTGGCAGTGGTGCTGCACCCAAAGGCCTTGCAAGGTCACCATCAAGCGGAAAAAGGCTAAACCATCACTTTCAGGTCACGGGCACTGTGTGGCACTGCCAGAGCCGCAGCCCGATGCTTGGGACGTGGCTTTGCAGCCAAGTCAGCAGGTGGCCTGCCAACAGATTGACGGCTTAGTACGCGGAAATGCTCAGCGGAAGGCTTCCTCTCTAAGTGTGGAGCTTCGGTATTGCGGGCGATGGTGCGGGTTGAGCTGGCAACCTTTCCAATGCTTTGCCATGCACATGATCGCCGTACTGGTGCCTGCGGCCCTCATCGCCTGCCCTAGCTTTTGCTCAGGTTGCAACTTTGGCGCAGGAGCAGCACTCGGGAGCCTGCAGGAGGGCAGCTCATGTGCACCCTTTTGTGGCCTGCAGCAAAAACCTGAATTTAACCTCAAGGCCTGCATGACGCCTGGGGCACTTCAGGAGCTGAGGCCACCACTTTGGTGGCTCGGGTGGCCTCATCGACTCAGGCAGAGCTTCTCGAACGTGGCAAGACCGCTCGGGCTCGGGGCCCGCAAGCATCCGCCCTCCTAGAGAGCTTCAACGATACCAACTCTTGCCGAGCAGCGGCCCACCTACAGGCGGCCTGGGCTCGCAAGAGAAAATTAGGTCATGTAGGTCCATGAAACGCTGAAGGCAGGGAAGGTTCTCTCGTCGACGGAAGCTGCTCGAAAGGTCTGGGGGAGGGGGGGGGGGAGTGGGGCGGGAGCGCAGTGTTCGAGCAAAGAAGGGGCGTGTAGCGGGGGTGGAGGGAGAAGGAGGGGGGGGAGGCTCAAGGAGGGGTTTCTTATTATGTTTTCCATCCCCTCCCTATTATAATTTTGGAACCGGGAAGGGGGAAGCGCTAGGGCTGGACGTGGAAGGGCTGGAGGGCGGGGCTGCCTTTATTACTATTTTTCATTTTTTGCAGGCACTATTATTATCTTGAAACCGGGGGCAAAAATAATCATAATGCCCGCGGGAGGGAATGAAGGCCCGCCGGGATCCGTCCATTATTTGTTCGCATCCTTCCTGAATTTCGAAGAGCCGCACTGAATGTTTTTTGAGCGCTGTGGTCGACAGTACTTACAGTAGTGACATCGTTCGATATATGCACTCTTTGCATCTTCTTGCGCTGCAAATTGCAGCAAGGCCTGGCTTGAGGCTGCAGCTTTGGCACTGTTACAGTCGGAGGCCTGGCGATAGCTCAGATGAACAGGAACGGCATCATCGCGCATCTTGGCTCAGGCTGCAGCATGGGAGCCGCTGCAGCCCCAGGGGCCCTGAAGACACGTTTGCAGATTAAATTGCTGAATCTTCCGGGTCACCTATCACACTAATCTCTAATCTCTGGGACTCTCGGTTTCGAGTTGGATTGATCAGAGGCCTCTTCGCTCTAAGCAGCATAAATCTGTGTCATTAGGCGCTGGCTTTGGCACAGTCTGTCCCGGCCTCAAGATCTCAAAGCACATTCCCTGCCCACAAGTATCTGGGAGGTGTGCGCTCTAAGGCCCGGGCTTAGGCACGGGCGCAGCAGGGGTCCTGCAGTGCAGCCGATTTCAAGGGCTTCGGCCCATGAGGTGCCTCGCCTGGCAGGATCACTGGCACCAGTCGATGTGGCCTCGAAGGAGCCAAAAGGAGCCGCATTCCTCTTTCGCCACTCAAGCCAGTGCTTCCGAGATGCAGGAGGCGCTGGGGCCGCTGGGGGTGCAGCCGGTGCAATGGGTGCTTTAGGTGCCGGGGGTGCGTTGGAAGCCGTCTTGGAGGTTGCTGGAGAAGGGGAAGGGGAAGGCTCGGGGTTTGCAGCTTGCGCGGTCGCCTTCGGCGGTGTGGGGGGTCCCGGCAAGCTCGGAAGCGCCGGAGGCTGGGGAGATGGAGACGGAGCCGGCTGAGCAGGCTTTGCCGCCCCAGCCGGCACCACGAAGTTTGCAGTGTCAACAGACCTGACGGACCCCACTCACTGCGCTGCCCAATTAATCAAGCCACTATGGACCCCAGATTTATTCATCCCTTCAGATGTGCTAAGGCCCTCGCGCCGAGGCCGCCCGCTGCAAAGTTGGCTGTGCTATGGCTGCACTTTCTTTGGCAGCAACTGGCACGGGCGGATCTGCAGGAGGGGGCAGTGGCAATGGAGGATCAGCCGAAGACGCGGACGGCCCAGGCTTCGATGTGGCCGCACTGGTAAGGGCCAGTGGTGCAGAGGCAGGCGCCATGGTCAGCATGCTGGGAGTCGCTGTGGCCGGGGTGCTTGCCGGCACAGCTAGCGTTGCTGGCGCTGCTGTTCCAGTTTTCGTCGGCACTTCTTCGGCCGCAGAAGCCGAAGAAGTTGCTGGGGCTACCATGAGGTCTGGGCGGCACCGTTGGAGAAAGGACGCCAGTCCTCCTGCGAAGGCCCGTCGAGTCAGGGCAGTATCACGCTTCTCCGTCGGCTCTTTCTTCTGAAAGCCACCTGACTGGACGGGAGGAGGTTGCTCCACCTTCTCGGCTTCCGCCTTGTCTGGCTTCACCTTCTCTTCCGTCAAAGATGGCAGTTTTGCGCGATCAGCATCCTTTGGGGAGAGCAGCTCGCCCCAAGATAGTTCTATGTTCGAAGGTTCGGTGTTTCTCGGTTTCCGTGGCCGCGTTCTTTCCGTGGCCAAGGACACCATGAAGCGCCGCCTCTCGTCTTCCGTCTGGCATTGAGCAAGTCTCTCCTTGAGCGCTTGCTGATAGCTGGAGGACAAGGCTCCCCAACCGGGCACTTCGAGTTCTAGTTCTGGAGCCGGGGCCGGGCCGGCCGGGGGGGTTTCTGGCAATGTCAGCGGCTCTGGCCGCGACACTTCGGCCTGCTCCTGCGGCTCCTGCGGCTCCGAGGGTTCCGACATTTCCGAGGGCTCCGAGGGCTTCGCCGGCGTTGGCGAGACCAACGCAACTTCGTTGAGGGCTGGGGCCGCCGGTGCAGTTTTAGGACTGGGCGGTTCAGACTTTGGGCTGGGCGGAGGCGCGGCCTTCGCGACCTCTACTGCCGCGGGCACCTGGAACAGAATGTGTAGCAAAAGCAGGAAAAAGTCCCGATTCTTGCTGCCTGCGCAGGCAGCTTCTTGATGGCATCCTCCACACTGGCCACTGTCGCTTTCGACACCTCAGAGAAGCCAAGCCGAAGCTGGAAATGGGAAGCGCAGCCCTAAGCCAGGCTTGAACGGGTTTGAACGGTCTTATTTCAGATCTGCGCTGTCTCCTCTCACGCTCTCCACGCTCTCGGCAGGAGTCCAACAAGTCTCGGCGAGGCCTCTACGGCCATCTGCTGCCGGAACTCCTCGAATCCAGGATATCCAGGACTGCTGTCGTATTTGCTGTCGACCCTTGAGTTCGATTGCCACTGGCCTAGCTGGCTGGCTGCGACATAAAGACTGTGGAAGCTGCAAACCCCGCAACGCCGGACCTCCAGAGCTTTCCGCATTTCTCCCATGTCTGGCGAAGGCACTAGCGACGGGGCAGGAGGTGACGACACCTTCAGAAGCTAAGGTTGTGCGCGCGATGCAGCCGCAGAAGTCCCATATCATGCTGCCGAATCTTTCCGTACTCTGTGTGGGTGATATCACCATATAATTAACGGATCGGATCCTGCAAAGATCCACCAAGTCTTTCTCAATGCCACAGATCACGCAACCAAGAGATGTGACATAGATTACTGACGTTTGGATTGCTGGGTGCTGTGACGAGAAGTGATCGCACATGCAGTAGAGGCTAACTCGTGCTGACTACCTGACAATTCGATGCTTGAGTTTACAAAGTCCCGGCCTTCTCGGCTTGCAGCTTCTCGGAGGCTGCATGAGCTGCTTTCCGAGCAACATCATCGAGGCGATCATCGAGGAGCTTCCTTGCAGATGTATAAACTTCAGATGCAACGCTTCGAATGGCTTCCTTCACTCAAGTGTCAGCTGCACCGAGTTTTGCAGGTGCTGGGTGGAACACGGTGGAACCAAAGCTAGCAAAAAAGGCTCCAACCGGGTTGCTTCCTGCAGGTCGCCGATCCTCGCGAAACTCGGATGCTATACCCCTCTTGTCGGATCTTGCCAAGTCAGGTATACGTGCCTTCGGTCCATGCGCTTCTCCAACTCTGCAGGATCGAAGTCGGCACCTGCTCGTGCAAGGCTACACTGAGCAGAGCCCAGAGTCGCAGGTCGAAAGCCTTTGGATGGTGACTGTGGCGGTGGCTCTGCCTTCCAGGCCAAGCTGCCAACAGCAGTCAAATTCTGCATGCGTGCTTCAGCCCAGAGACCTCTCGCGGAGCAGACTTCAACCTTGATCAAGGTCCGAGCACGCGCAAGATTGCGGAAGTCAGCTTATCGCTCAGGCGTTGACTGCCCGACATCATCACGCACCCGTCCAAGATCTTCTGCGACTTGACCCTGCATGTGCTTCAAGTCCTGGAACTCTCGCCTCAGCAAAGGGCCGAACACCTCAAACACCAAACGAACCCAACAACAAGGCAGAGCCCGCTGACCGGTGGATCTTACAAGAGAGCTAGCATACCAGCATCAGCTTCCAAACCAAGGCATGTTGATTCAGCGAAATCGTCAGCACAAGCACGCATCAGATCGCGCACTCTGAAGCCTCGACAGCGCCTACTGCTTGCTTCCGGACACGCCATTACTCTGCGCTCGAGGTTGTTGTTGCTGTTGAGGTCGTGGCTGTACTTTTTGAAGCTCTGCTTTCAAACTGTCTTCGAGACGGTCGTGGAGCTTCTGTGTTGTCCCTTCCACGACCTGCACGGAATCAGTGATGCGAGATTACAGCCAGGAATCAACAGCTTCTGTCCTCTGTGGAGACCCTGGGCGGCTCCCATGCTTTTGGCCGAGGGCGGCGAGCGGGGCGCTGGTGGCCCGAATTCGAGCGAGCGGAGCTCCATGCTCAAGCGAGGCCAGCACAAATTAAATGAGGAACATGCTGTTTATGATGGTCGTATGGGCTAGCCGAACCTTTCCGGCAGCAGAGTAAGTCATGAGAACACACCTGTTCAGGACATAGGCCAGGCCCGCAGCCAGAACCACAGAGCCCTGAAAGCGCCAAAGCAAGGAGAAAGTCATGAGCTCGAGCAACCCTAAGTGCCATTCAAATCCCGTTGGCAGGGCCACACCACAAACTCGCAGCTCTGCGCCATAAGCAAGCGAAGATGCCCACGCAAGACCATTCGGGAATGAGGTGCCATCTTGGTCTTTGTAGAAGACGGGATGCGGCAAGGCCCCCACTCCTCCTGCAGGACCGGTCCCCCAGAACCAGTTGAAGCTGCTTCGCACCTGTATTACATCACCGGCTCCCCGCATCACTGCATTCACCATGGCATCCACGAGCAGCTGAACGTTGCAACGGTGCTGCGACATCTGCGCTACATCCTGTGAAATTGGCTTTGGCGGATCTCTTCTTCGCACAGTGTCTTGGGTCTGCTGCACTTCAACGAAGACCTTGCCAAGCTCCTGCCGAAAATGTGCCACGTTGCCTCGGATCACAACTTTCAACGCAAAGCCATCGTCAATGCAAAATGCTGGCAAGATCTGACAAGAAGACTTCCTAGGCAAGAGCAGTATCACAATAAGGGAATTGTGCCTAGGTCGCCATTTGGAAGCTGCACTGCTGTATCCGGTGCCAGGAACATCTCAAATGTCTGGCAACCATCTGGCGTGAGCCCTCGGTTGAAGCCGATGCCCTTGTCCTCATCGTGCAAGACTCGTTCAAGCCTGGCCAGCTGAGTCCTATAACAACCTTCCTAACCTGCATCGAAGAGCGCAAGAAAGACTACAGTACCTCATCCCAAACACGGCAAGCCGACAAGGGTAGGCCCTGCAGAGGCTCGCATGTTCTAGTTTGATCGTCCGAGCAGCTCCGTGTGGCCCCAGTCCCCACGGCTGCTTGGTGCTTTTCCATGGATATAGTACCCATGGAAAGGCTCGTCCAGAATGAACCTCACTGCATTTCAGGACCTAGCCGTGACACAGTTTCACCTCATAAACGCGGCAAGATGCACGCAGGAGATTTGCTCTAATAAAGCTGCGCGGATTACCCTGTTGAAACCGAGCAGCAGCGTCTGATGGTAAACTTCAAGTCACAAGTCAGCGTGAACCTACTGGATTTGAAAAGGCACGAAGATAAAGATAAAGCTCACGTTTCCACCTATGGCTACAGTAGACGTTGTCGAGTTGAATCCGTACAGTGCAAGACTCACGATTTTCGATTCTGAGGAGACGTGCTCACAAGTCAGATCTTAAATGCAACACTCGACAAAACATGTTGGGGAAATCAAGTGAAGAAGCACAAAACGAGAAGACTAGTCAAGACGCACTGACACGTTGGCTACCGAGCAGACGTCGACAAAGTCGTTCAGGTCGTGACCCAAGAAAATGCTGCCGACGCGCTGCAGGAGGAACTGCAGCACCAGGACGAAGATCCAGACGCTTACTCCCAGAGCAAACTGCAGGAACGGGTTCAAGTCTGCCGCCAAAGAAGAAAGCTCGCTATCAGTGTGCGTGTTCCATCTCGCCGCACTTACCCAATTGAAGCCGTCCAGCAGTAATACCATGGACAGCCATGTAACTTCAGGAACTGCGCGAGTGGCGGACAGGCGTTCGTTCAATTCGTTGCAAACGAACAGGGTCCTCCATGCAGAGATGCCAGAGTCAGGAATGGCAACTTCCGTGTTGGCATCACTCGGTGGGAAGCCTTGCGCAAAGCCTCCGCTCAGCAAGGGAGCGCCAACCAACTGACTTCCAGGTGCCGGCGGTGCCGGTGGAGCAGGACCGGGTGGCCCCCCGGGTGGCGGCGGAGGCGGAGGCTGAGACGGCTGGGCGGGCGCCATGAGAGTCTCCCGCTCACCGCGAGGCTTTTCCCAGTCAACCAAAAAGAAGAACACACGAAGGTGCTTCCACAACCCGAAGCTGACTGTAAAGACGGCCAAGCAAAAGACAAGAACCAGCATGACATCGTGAGCTTCGTATTGCCCACCTCCCAGAGCCGATGGCAGTAAGAGGAGCGGTACGTTCTGCCCCTTGAACATGATTAACCAGAAGAGCGTCATGAAGTACTGGAACCAAAAGAGCAACGACGCAGTCGTCGAGCACAGCACAAGCACTTGCAGGACGAGTCTTGGAGCGAAAAGGTGTGGGTCGGGATAAACTGGCACATTCGGATACCGCTGAGAGAGGAGACACAGTCTGAATGTCACCAACCCCAATAGAGACAACAATAGGAGCACGAAAAGGACCGTGACGGCTGTCCAGTAGCCAGATGTATCCATTGTGTACTCTGCAGCAAAACTGCCTGGAAGAGTGGTGTCCTCCTGCAGGTTGTCAGTTCTCTTCTCGGCATAAGCAATGCTCACGACCGGCACATATACCTGGCCATCTCCCTCAGGGCGCACTCGCACCTGCACTGCCAGATGGGCTGCCCAGCGGACCACCCGCAGGTATCCGGTTTTCGACAAATAGGCCTGGCCCGGCCCTCCGGGGCCGCTCTCGCGCCCAGACACGGCATCACAGAGCAAAAAGCGACGGACCAAGACGTTCTCGCCTAAGTCGTTCTCCTTCAGATTGGGGCGTTGCCCGTTCTGGAC
>CAJNJA010034241.1:0-15774 GCA_905231915.1 Symbiodinium necroappetens
AGTAGTAGTAGTAGTAATTATAGCAGTAGTTGTTGTTGGTGTTGTAGTAATCGTTGTCGTCGTCATGGTCATCGTCTTGTTGGTATTGGTGGCGGCGGTGGTGGCCGTGTTGGAAGTGTTGGCGGTGCTGGCTTGTCGTAACAGCAGCAACACAAAGCGAAGTGGAAAAAGATTGAGACAAGCACGAAAGGACAGTGCTTGAAATTAGTTGGATGCTGCCTCTTAAGTCTTGAAGTTGCATGTAGCTTTTTTACATGCAGAAGTGACAAGTAATTCTAGAGCCTTGTATATGGCGAATTACGTGGATCTAACTACACATTAGCAGTTTCCTATGTGTAGCTCTGTGTACACTGTACAAATACGTGTTGATCTGTTTATGTGTTCTTTGGTCTATTGCCTGTTTACCCACCTACGAAAACGTGGAAACTGCAAACAACCGTTTGCAGGTGCTGGTTGTGCTTACATGGTTCTGAATTTACACATTCATGTAGTCCTGTCTTCTCAAGAGACCCTAGGAGACCAAACCCTCAAGCACGAACGAACCTCGATTCCCGAATCTACAACACCAAAGCCTTAAACAACAGAGTGACACGCTCGCTAGCCGGGGCACCTCTGTTGCAGGCAATGATTCCAAGCTCACATGCCGGGACCATTGCCTTCCTGGGCTCTAAACTTTCGCATCTGGCTTTTTGAAAGCTTGGTCGGGGGAGTAAACTGCGAGTTTCAAGCTAATGAGTTTCCGGCTTAGCATTCTCTCCTTGACGAGGTGGCCACAGTTTTGAGAAGGGGTCCACTCGGCTCAGCTGGGCTCAGAGACAAAGATGTTTTGAGGCCTTGAGTCTGAAGGTTTCGCCCTGACGACGCAAACTGCCAGTAGGCTCCTTCAGGATGCCTGAACAAACATGAAGAAGAATGCGAAGAGAATGGACCAAAACACCAAATTACACAGTACTATTCCCGTCACCATCGCCATCGACATGGACATCATCACAACGACATCATCCTTATGGCCTTTAGCCAGTCATGCTGCTTCTAATGCTACTGCTACTGCCACTGCCACTACCGCCGGGCTACTGCTACTCAAGCCCGGAGACTGGTGCTAATACTGGCACTCGTGGCAGCATCGCTCGGAACTATCTTCATACCTAATTTCAACAAGGTTGGCAATCAAGCATCATCAGAACTTTCGTCATCATCATCTTAAACCACAGCACCAAAAGTCCAATTTGGCAAAAGCTCATGATGTAGTAGTCGCCCTTGCTGATCACATTTGCAGGCGCATGCCCTCCCTCCTGCTGTCCACCGAAGTGGCCCATCTCAGGGTACCACCTGTTGCTCCGAGGTACATGAAAGGCGCAGGTTGGGAAGTGCATTCTCACGGCTTAGGTTTTGCGGGGGTTCTGCCCCACCTGGCCTAATGGGTCAGTCGGAAAGCCACATCGGATGCACCCCGACTTCGCAGGGCACATCCAAAGCACGCCCTAACTGTGCAGAGAAACGTGCTGACAGGAATCAGACGAACCCTGGATGCTTTCAGAGCATTGACACCGAATTGCACTCACTAAGGCTTTATGAGACAATGGTGTAGGGTTTTAGAATGGTTTGCATCTGGACTCTCGGGACAGCTGGCTTCAGAGTTGCAACACACAGTGATGAAATGGCGCGGCTTCTCGTTTGTCAAGCCGCTTGTACTGCTCCAGAGGGTCAGTCAGGCCATTGCCTTCCCCGCGGCGCGTGCGAGAATGACACTGGCAATGCTTCAGACATGCGAAAACAACTTCGTGCAGGGTCCTAGGACCAAACAAACTATCGAGGACCACATGAAGCACGCAGCCGATCTGAGGAATGCACCAATGGCCAGGCCCTTCAGGGGAATGTGCAGTCCCTCGTTGGCCTCCGATTCGCAACACTGCCGTCTTGCTGGAGGGCAGCCATCAGTTAAGGCTTTTGGAGTTTATGGTCTGAGCCTTGTTGCTGCTCCAGATTCGATGGGAAATAGCCGGCACATAGTGTCCTAGAATGGGCACAGAGTACCATAAGGAGCGAGAAGCCGCTCTGAGGGTTGAGTGATTACTCCTGCATAGGACTCTCCGAATACAAAGAAGTTGGTCTTCTGGTACTGTGGGAACTGCTGGAAGAACTTTTGCAAGAACCTCAGGGCACGGGCCGCAGTGACCATGCCGAGATTCGGCGGTACTGTTTTCACGGCGCTTGAACTATTCGTCTGGACGTGGAGACCATCAGCAGACTTCAGAGGAAAGC
The DNA here is from genome assembly GCA_905231915.1 of Symbiodinium necroappetens. NCBI lineage: Eukaryota > Dinophyceae > Suessiales > Symbiodiniaceae > Symbiodinium > Symbiodinium necroappetens. Next base: position 2,263 of record CAJNJA010034241.1, read on the forward strand.
AGATATCGCACCCGAATGGAGCCTTGCAAACTGCCAGAAATGCGCGGAACACTCTGTTGGCAGCCAACGGGCACGTACATATTTTCTGCGACTCCCTTCTCATCATGGGTGCCAATACCGGTAGAGAATCCAACACCGGCAGGCTGGTCAACCCACATCACCTCGAGGACGCAACACGACCATCACCCATGCTATACGGTGATGCAACAAAACTCTCCAGGCCAGGCACCCCCAACATACAAGCAATAATAATAATAAGAATAATACTACGTATTAATAGTACTAATACTAATACTGATACTAATACGTCACCCCAGGACGGGTTGACTGTCATCCATGCTAACACTGGGCGACAGCTGGCAGGGGCAAATCATCAAGCACTACAAGCCCAATTGAAGCCAAACTTCGTTGGCTGCGTTGTGCCAAGATGACGGATTTGCGTAGGTCTTCTCGCCTCAGATGGTCGGCATGCAGTGGGACTGCCTGCAGAGCCACGTTTGCTCGAACCCCAAAACCACGAATTTCCTGAAGCCAAAGCCCACGGCGCCCTAGCTACAGAAAGCTTCATGAAGACCCGGGACAAAAGCACACCCTAAACGCGACGGCATCTAGAATCTAGACTCTCAAATCCCAAACTGTCTAAGGATGCACCAAGACTCCGTTCTTTGCCACCTTGCAGGGTCCGTTCTCTGCGAACCTTGGCGAGACCAGTTTAGGGTTCGTGTTAGTGGTTGGCTTACGCTAGGATGGCGTAGCATCGACTCAATGATGGTGCCTTTTTTCCTGGTGCTGAGCATTTGACACTGCTGAGTCTGCTGAGTCTGGCTGTCGTCTCTCTGATGACCAAAGCCAGCATCCCGAAGCAAAGACTCCCATGCTCTTACAGCAATCATCCCAAAGAAGCTTCGTCTCCTCGTCCCGCGCGTGGTCCTAAACCCTAAACCCTAAACCCTTTTGAACCCTAAACCCTAAACCCCTGCCAGAACCCCGGAACCCAAGCTTGACCGTTTCGTCGGCAGGGCTCTGGCTCCGGTGAGCCTGAACTCGACCTGAGCCCCTCATGGGCCGGAAACCTCAAACCCGCCGCCGCCGCCCCTGAAGCCCTCGACCATCCTGAAAGCCAGCATATACATATATATATATGTCTGTATGTATGTCTGTATGTATGTATATACAGATTCCATTGCACATAATTATATGTTGGTACATGTATAATAGTGTTGAACCAAGAAGCAGGGCCAGCTGCGAGGAGCAGCCGGGGCCACCAGACAGCCTCACCGCGGTGGGGTCGGGTTTGCTGAGGCCGCTGATGGTGCCCAGTGAAAAGACTCTGCATCTGTGGGCACTTAGGGTTTAGGGTTTAGGGACGGCAGGGGTAGGTCGTAACGTGACGAACTTGACCGAAGCACAGCTGTTGCAGGCATGGCAACATGCAAAACCCCACAAAGAACTGGACAAACAAGCCCTAAACCCTGACACCCCAAGACCCCAGCCCCTGCCCTGTCCAGAACCGCAACTGCCAAGGCACCACATCAGCAACGGCGCTGATTCGGGGTTCCTTAGGCTTTGCTAGCTCAAGGCGGACAACAGCTCTATCATCATGGTTGACTGCTGGATCCTCGCAGTCAGAGGTTCCTAGCGTGATCCCTACTAGCTTTGCGCTCCCCGTCGTATGCTCAGTCGTCGTCGCGGCGGAGGAGCAGGAGGAGGAGGCGGAGGAGTAGTAGTTGTTGCTGCAGTAGCAGCAGCAGTAGCAGTAGCAGGAGCAGGAGCAGGAGCAGGAGCAGGAGCAGGAGCAGGAGCAAGAGCAGCAACAGTAAAAGTCAGTGGGAGCAGGAGCAGTAGTGCGTAGCATAGCACAGTGAGGCATTGATGTATAGGAGCTTTGAAGTTCGGAGATGCCCCGCCCACTCCACCACCTGGTTAACTGAGGCGAGTGTCTGCTTCGCCTCGAAAAGCCAGAAGAAATAGTTCGTGATCGGGTTCACTGAAATGTAGCCTGCCGTCTGCTTCACGCTGGAGTCCTCAGCTGCTAAATTCCCTGAAATCGTCTCGACGTCTGTGGCAGAGACATGCTCATCCTGATTCACTCGGTAGGGTCCCGACGCAAAGACTGGGGTTCGTGAATCCCTCGCTAACCTGCAGAGTCTGGGCTGAACCGGCACAGGCTAAAGGCTTCCTGGGTTCGCGGGAGTTTCTGTCTAGGTTCTCTAGCCCATGCAGTGCACATTAGGAGAAGATGGAGCTGATGGCGTATGTGTTGTACAGATCTCTCCCGAACCCGAACACGATGAGGGGACTTCCACGATCCGTCTGCAACAGTACACCAAGCTGTCCTTCTGCAAGCCGTCAAAAAGCATCTCTGAAAGCCGGCACAGAGACACGTCCCTGCGATCACCCTGTAACTCTGATTGTCACAAATGTCCCATTCTTCTGCTTCTCCCTACCCTACACTTGAGCCTCTTAATCGAAGAAAAGCCACACTGCCAGGGTGCACTAACCTCACCAGACCTAACCAGAACCCCAGCAACTCGGAACCCACCGCTCATGTGCCTTCTCCTCGGGTCCCGCATGCTCCTGGTCCAGGGCTAAAGCCTAAACCGAGAGACCAAGAGATCCCGATTACCCCTTTAATGAAGGACTGACTATACCTAAATTATTGGGGGCTAATATCCTTACTTATAGCTAAATACAAGGGGCTAATATCCTGAATTATAGCTAAATTATCGGGGGCTAATATTTGGTTTAAGGCAAACTCCTTCATTGAGGAGTCTTGGACTCTCTGGGAGCTCATCCCACGACCCCCAGACTCCGACGCTCCCCTAACTCCTAACGAGATCCCATATAACATACCTATACATAGTCCGATAATATATAATATACAACAGTATAGTTTAATATGATATAATCTGATACAATATGATATAACGTACAATCTACTATGATATGACACGTTGTCCACCTCGGCTTCCCTTGCCAGCTTTTCCAATGTCGAGCGATTCCCATACTGAAGCTGCGACTGTACCTTTGCTGTTGCAGTTGGCTCAATGTCGCAGGCTAATGGGATCAGTTCCTGTCGTGGTTGCGTTTTGAGGCGGTTTGGGCGGTGGGTGTCTGTTGTTTTGCTTTGTGCTCCCGAGTTAGATTTTTCCGACACGGAAAGTTTCAGGACAGCATCGGACTATGAGACCCGACGAAGTTTGAAGATTGGGTATTGGAAAACTCTGCAAAGGAATAATGGAAACTTAGTGCTGAAAAACTCCCAAGGCGCCCTAAGGAGGGGCAGGAAGATCAGAAGCGCCCGTGCAGTCAGCATGGCGGATCACTGGTGGATCTGGAGGGATCTGATTGATCTGAGCAAACTGGCAGCACACCGAAGCATAAGACCAAAACAACACAGGCAAAACTCCATCCATCAACCTTACTTGCAGCCTAACTTCGCCTGGCCCGCTCCGCTCCACGCAAGACCCGGCAAGCCCGAGTATACGCAAGCCATAAGAACCACTAAAGCACCCTGCTATCGGCAAATCTCAGAAACTGAAGCGTCGGAACCAGACAGGACTGAAAGCAGAGGGGCTGCCGGGCTCTACAGCCGAAACCTGAAGAAGAACCCACGTCTCTAGGGATAGTTAGGGAACAGGGTTTTGGGTGCAATCAATTCGGCATGTGGCATCAAGCAAAGGCAAGCGCGCCTCTGCAACAATGGCGAATCACCAACTCGTTGCACCAACAGGTTGCGGCTGTTTTTAGCACACGCCTCCTAGATGGATCAAGCTGATGCACTTTGTGCACGCAGCCAGTTGCCAGGATTTCAAGTTCTGTACGACAACTCTCCACGCCCACAGTGCGACCAGCCGGCTTCAACCACTTCGTGCGCCCAGGTCCCTACAACAAGTCTTTAGGCTGACTAGAAAGGAACCTCCATGGCAGGGGACCTGGGACAGGGGAAATGATCTGTCCAGGCGCTGGCTGGCACCATACGCAAGCAGCACATGCGCTGCCCTTTGAGGCCACGATGCTTTGCTCAATATGCACCATCTCCTTAGTCGCCAGCGCAGGGGAACTCAAGAACATGATACTATGCTATGCTATGCTATGCTATGCTATGCTATGCTATGCTATACTATACTATAGTATACTATACTATGCTACAAGCTACTATACTATACTATACTGTACTATACTATACTATACTATACTATACTAAGTTATATTTCTATATTATGTTATATTATCCTATGCTATACTGCATTATACTATATTATAATGTGTTATACTATATTATATTATGTTTTTTTATAATATTTCAATTATATTATGTGATATTGCAGAGAAACACCAGCCAAGTGAGCAAGACAGCAAAGATGGACCGGAGCCCTCCGAACGAAAGCTGAGGCCGGGTCTGGCGCTGTGAGAACGCATCACCGTGGTGAGATGTCAGAGAACTGAGGCGGCTGTGGGCGTTCAAAGGCGAAAGACCCCTACAGGAACTGTACAATGGCTACTGATCCCCCAAAGATGCGAATTACTGGATGGACCCCGGGTGCTGTACAAGCAACAGCGTGCATGGGCAGAGAAGGCTGGTCAGAATATCCTTCCTTCTGAGGTCCAGCCATCAGGCAAAGCATCAGCCAAGTACCATTACCAACCCTCGCAGTCAGCCCATGGGGGAAAAACAAATTGTGAAAATCCCTTCAGCTGCGGCTTCTGACTTGCGAGGCTTGGAGCGCTACCTATCAGCTCTAGAGATTCAGGTCTTCAGAATGCAGACACGGAATGCCTCGGCAGCTTCGACTCCGGGTCTGCATGACAGGGAGCCGAATCGGTTCACACGCGCAAGTGCTGGGCGTAACGGTCCTGAAAATGAAAATATACGTAGCATAATAAAATATACTAGCATAGAATAGAGTATAATATAGTAAAATATACAGAAGCTTACATTAGCACTCCTTTGGCAAGGGCCCAAAACTCTCCAGTCGACAGATTCGCCTTTGGGCTTCTCATGCGTGGCTCTCGGTCCTTTGAACTCTTGCAGAAACTAGCGTTGATGATATAAGTCCTGCATTACCTTAAGGACCCTACACTATGGGAATTGTGTATAGTCCTTATTATGGGTAATGCAGGATTTATACCATCAACCGTAGCATAGCCAGCATCGGCGCCATAGACGCTAGACACGTTTCGAAGCGCCCAAACAGGATTCCAAAGATAGCTCACAGGGGAATCTCTCTTGGCTATCAGATGCTCATGACGAAAAATCTCGATGTCAGAACCGGCTGCCGATGCAAGACTTCACCTTGACCAGTCAGGCTCCTGCCTTCGTCGTTTCTGTGAGGGCGGCTGCCTCACCTTCGTTCGAGTTCTGGGTTCAGCGGCAGCACGCGGTTTCAAAAACCTCAACTGGGATGACAGCTCTGACCCCTAAACCCTAAACCCTAAATCCTGATCATCATCAGAATCGTAGTAGTAGTAGTAGTAGTAGCAGCAATGGTATGAGGGTCGGGGATTCAGCCGATGAGGCTTCCGGCCTAGGCTGTCTCCCGGAGCTTCAGCTGGGATGCTCGGGTCTTCAATCAATGATGATCCCCTTAATTGCAACAAAATGCACTCCCAAATCCTTATTCCAAAATTCGTTTCTAGTATATACCAAACCCCTGCTTCAACTATTCCAAAATTCTTTTTTATGGTATATCCCCAAACCCCTGCTTCAACTATTCCAAAATTCTTTTATGGTATATCCCCAAACCCCTGCTTCAACTATTGAGGCCCCTTTGCAGGCCAGTGACCTGGTCACTGCTGCATGAACCAATTCGGGATGGCCGTGTGTTGCTCGAAGACGGCGCGAGCCTGCCAAGTGAGAGAATCTTTTGGGATTCAAGGCCTTGGGAGTTTAGCTTCGGGTTTGGGGTTTAGGGTTTAGGGTGTGGGAGTCCGGGGCTTGAGGCTTCGGGAGCCAATTGTGCTATCGGGGCATAGGAGCCTGTCGAGCTCTGCGCCCTCGAATTCGTTCTCGAGGCCACACTCCGAAACCACCCCGACTCCTTAAACCTCTATTAAACCCCCAGTAAGACCCAGGCAAGTGATATTACCAGTGACCAATAAGCTCTGTCTAAACCTTCAACCGTTGTTTCCTGGGAAGGTCTTTCTGATGTCACCTCCCCGCCTGCTGCACAAGGCCGCAGGGAATGAGCCCACGGTCACCCATCGCAAACCAACCTGGATGCACGGGATTTCGTGCGTCGGAGCTCAGGCTTCGGGAGGTGCAACACCCCTTGGAGTTAAGGCTTTGTCCGCGAGATGTTCACAGTACTCCTATTCTGAGCCCAGAGTGTCCCAAGCCCAGGGGTTCGGATATACATCCTGAACCTCAAGTTGATGCCTATGTCTGGGCTTCCGGCCCATAGGCACCAGTGTGATCGCCTGTCCCACCTGCAGGTTGCAGTTGAGCTTTACCGATATCCGGCATTGATTTCGGGATAAGCACCACCCACACTCTGGACCTACACCCCTCAACTCCAAAACCAAACAATGCAAACAGCCACAATCTATCTCCACCCATCACCAAGACTTTAACGGCAACTGCTTGCCTGTTTTGACGTTTACTCTGCGTACGATGAATTCTCGTGATGCTTACGATAAACAAAATGACGATTTCCTCGCATCTTGGAGCCCCCACTGGCGCCAGCTGCACGGGCGTCACGCAGCCAGAGCCCATAGGCGTGCCGTCGCTGCCGCTGAAAGTGCTTCGGGCCACCTGACAGAAAAGGATTTCAGGTTTCGGAGGAGGCTTTTGGGCTTCACGTCCAAAGCTCGCAAGTCGACCAAGGAACGAATTGAGTGAAATAGACGGGCAACGGATTTGGCGCTCGTGAATTTGGGGCTTCCGCATCCGTCTCAGGGGACATCTGTCTTGTCGTTACTCTTGGATTTAAGCTACCATCTCGAACCCCCACCTTATGAATCATCAGCTCCAAGCCCGAGCCCTCTCACTGCCCTAAATACCAAAACATCGAAAATCCGTCCGAAACCTCAAGCCCCACGCCACAGACTCTCTTGCAACAAGGCAAGGAACCGTAGAGGCCGTTGGAGAGGAAGCGGAGCTCCACCCACCGTGCCAGACCTCAGCGGCATTTGGGTTGAGGGCCAACTGCGGTCTAAAGGAGTGAAATCGTGGGACTAGTCGTCCCGACATCACGACTGGAGATCTATATTTGCGTGCTTGATTTGGTGAACTCAGAGTAGTTTCAAGTAGGGGCCTGTAACAAAAGCATACGCTTCACAAGTGGGCTTTTCAGCACGGAAGGCAAACTGGCATTCAGCTTTGGGGCCACGACCACCCTCACGAAGTATCCAAGTTCGATACCGGGCTCCAGACCTGAGGCGGTGGTTCGTAGGGGTTGTCGAAGAGGTTCTCCGGCAGCTGCGCCTGGTGCTGGAGGCATGACGACGGGCACTAAGAACCCAGAAACACGCCTTCCTGCTACGCTGGCGCACCTCTGGGAAGCTGTCCTGGTCCCGGACGCTCTTCTCCAACGCACTGTTCCTGCATGGCACGGCCCATGATCATGATTTCATCTTGCAGCTGTATCTACTCTGAGCTTGCCGCCTGCTCCGAAGCTTCTCGTTCTTTGCCCGAAGAGCAGCCAGCTCCTCCGACGGCCCCGACCCAGAAAAACTGGACAATGCGGCTTTCTTGCGAATCTAAAGCCAATGCACTTACCTTCAATGCGGTGTGCTGACTGGTGCGATGGAGCAAGCCCTCAAACCCATGACCCCTCCTCTTGCACAGCTGAAGAGGTCGTTGAAGCCACAGTTGACACTTCCGGCGACAAGGCATCTCCCACCTGTGCCAAAAGCTTCAATGCTTGCAGCTGCCGGCAACAGTTACGGCAGTGGCTGGCTGATTGTTCACGGCGGTGCAAGGTCTTGAAGTCCAAAATCCTATTAACAGGCAGGTACCTTTGATATTGCAGGGGAACCCAAACCCCACAAGAAGTGCTGTGGGCAACTCAAGCCCGCAACGTGGGTGATGTGTGGGAAACTTTAACCAAAAAGGAAACGGCTGCCGGGCCGGAAAGCTTGGGTGTGGTCTAAAGGCTGAACATGCGTGATCGGAAGCAGACCACGCCCGAGTATCAGACATTCATAAGAATCGGCCAAACGTTACTGGCTCAAGCCAACACTCAAAAAAACAATTTCAAGATTAGTCTCACACAGGCATGAACACGCACTCTTCCGACACCAACGCCTGTACAATGCTTGGTATTCTTTCCAACCAAAACTGAGTTTGTTGATAACTTTTCGTATGTACAGGAGCAGCTCTACATTGAGGATGGAGAGTTCTATGATCAACCAGGCGAACATTTGATCAGCGAACTTTGTTTCCATCAGCAGACAAGTTAGATTGTCTTATCAGGTCGACAGAGCTGGTAGATTGGACTGCTATGCCGATTTCTGCATTACTCGCTTTGTCCTCGTGTGTGTAGCAAAGTCGTAGTGAGGTGGACTGATGCTGAGATAAGCGAACTGGTGTGTTTTTTCACCCATTCGACGGGACCGTATCAACATCAGCTGGCCGACCCTCGGCGAGTCCGGATTGCGCAGTCGCATTGGGGTTGTTGTGTGCTGAATATAGCTTGGCATTTTCCGCAAAATGCCAACTTTCTAGATTGTATTTCCAATGGTCTGTATAGCTGTAGCTGCCGCGTCCCAAGCTTATTGTTAGTCTCCTTGTTCGCTGTGCACTGTTTCAGTTGTCAGCACCCTGCGAGTTTGAATAATGCGAGATGTGACAATCGCACTCCGTGCATTCTCAAGGGACCGTGTTAGGTTGAACCGCATCATTAGTGGCCTTCCCCACAGACCCACCATTGGATGCCACGCTCGAGATTGGCTCAAGGCTGCTGTGAAAACAGTGAGTCCGAGAGAGTTGGCTTTTAGGCTCTGGGTTGATCAAGAACATGCGGAGGACTTGATTCACGCTCTATCTGTCAATTGGGAGCTAGGGGTTTCTTTCATCGCTTTCGTGTTCATCGGGCCAGGTCGAAGGTGCGTGCTGAGCATGGTCAAGCACACTGTTCCAAGTTGCATTTTCGCAGGGTCTACCCTGTACATCTCAAACTGCCTTTCTCCACAGTAAGGTTAAAGCTGGACGTTGAATAGAGTAGAGCACAACACGGGGCAAAGCGGAGCAGAGAAGAGCGACACAGAGCGAGCTCAATCCTCAACTTAGCAACCTAGAATATGGTTTGGGGGGAAAGGTTGTTCTCATAAATATACAGGGACTATGGGGGGGATGACATTACTAACTGTTTCAGTTTTTTTAGACTTAGATGTAACCTAAACCCTAAACCCTAAACCCCTGGGCCTCCTCTTCCTCGCCTGCGCAAGGCAGAACTTGACCCAGAGCTGCCCACGGCTTTTCCTCAGATCCGGGGGCTAGGGCTTAGGGCTTACACTTTTTTTTTAAAGGGTTTAGGGCTTACACTTTGGAGTTTAGGGTTTAGGATGAGGGTTTAGGGTGTAGGAGTAAGCGGTTTTGGGTTTTACGCTTTAGGCTTAGGGGTTAGGGTTTGGGACTTAGGGTTTAGGGCTTTAGGTTTAGGGCTTGAGGCTGGGGCCTCAAGATTGCAATTTTTCTGATGGCCCGTTTCGAAGCAGTACGGTTTAGGGTTTACAGGCATATAGGGTCGCACACCAATAACATGAAGAAATACCCGGGCCTTGACTACTGCCCCGCGCCACCAGCGCACTAACACACCCACGCACACACGCAGACACACACACACACACACCATAAACCATAAAGCCGAAAGCCTAAACCCTAAAGCATAAAGCCTAAACCCCAAACCCTAAAGCCTCAACCCCAAACCCCAAACCCAAAGCCCCTGAAGCCTAACCCCACCCCCCCCCTACCCCACCCCCCCAAAACAAAGCCAGCTTTAGGCGGCCAGGGCTCTGCCAACGCCTCAGGGCCCGGGCCCGCAAAGCGCAGCAGCAGGTCGTTGTGCCGCTTCGAGGGCCTGGGGCTTGGGAGAACTTTAGTCATATAGACACAAGCATCTTATATACATATATATATATATAGAGAGAGAGAGATAGATAGATAGATAGATAGATATAGAGATATAGAGATATAGCAATAATATCACCAGCAGACTTCTGGGCAAGCCCATATGCAGCACCATCCGAGTCGCTGCGGGCAAGGTTTGCAGGTCTTATTAGTGCCGCGTGCACCACTGAATGCTATCTATATATATATATATCAACTTGGGCTTCTGAGCTTCAAGGAGTGTCGAGACTTGCTCGGGAGCTTACAGAACACCTTCACGCTCCACTCCCAAGTCCCTCCAAAGCCAGGCATCTCCGCAGCCAACACCCCCCACCCCGCCCCTGCGACTTGAAAACCCTCGATGGCTCTCTTCCAGAGAGATTCACCTTCCTGCCAGGTCCACAGCAACCAGGCAGGTAGCACGAAAGAAGGACAGGGGTGCACTATCCCCTAAACTCTAAACCCTAAACCCCCTGCTCTGCCAAAGAAGGCCCAGTCTGCAGAAGAGGCGCAGGAGCTCCAGCTCTTGTGAAAGTGCCTCATCCATGTTCCGGCCTCGGGACTCTGGGTTTTAGGGTTTAGGGTGTAGGGTTTAGGGATTAGGGGTTTAGGGGTTTAGGGTTTAGGGGTTTAGGGTTTAGGGTTTAGGGTGTATTGTTTAGGGTTTTGGGGGTTTAGGGTGTAGGGTCCTCTGAGCATGTAACAGTAACATCGTCTCATCGTAGCCGTTAACCTCGTGCTAACCATCATAACGACCACGATCTACATTCACGCATGTCCATCACGTGCATTGCACGTATGACCTCCCTCAATTTCAACACTGTCACCTTCATGATGACGAGGATGCTTGCTCTTCAGCATCACCATCAACATCCTCATCACCAACGTCACTATCACCATCAGCATCATCATCGCCGCCGTTATTACGGTCCTCTGGTGTGAGTTTTGAAAAGAGAACGCCCCCCTTAGTCCCTGCCAGGACGCCGGAGCGGCCGCCACAAGACCTGGACTGCAGATGAGGATCCTAGAAAACTTATGAAAGAGTGTTCTAGGGGTTGAAGCACTTAGCTCAAATCACCACAGCATGGAACCACAACATGGATACGCGGCAAACGGTGTGGTTCCCTTGTCACCGAAACTTCCCACCCTGCGAAAACCTGTCAAACTCGCCTTACTATGGCAATCTAGGCGTGAAGCCCTAGACCTTGTAAACCCTAGAACCTAAACCCACTTCAAGTGATCCTAAACCCGAAGCCCCGAACCCTGAAGCCTTATAATAGTACCTCAACTTCTGCTACCTCGTAACCCGTGGCCCTACAGCCCCAAGGCCCTAAATCTTCAGCTCCCGAGCAGCTGCCAGGCCAGGCGTTGCGAACGCCATCGAAGCAAGGCCTAAGCTTCGGGTACCCTTGAAAAGATCCCTAGGGGCTCCCCCCAAATTCAAAAAAAAATGGTCAAGGCTTCTGTAGGGTTTAGGGCTTAGGGTTCCTATAGGGTTTCGGGTTTGAAGCTGCTAGGGTTTAGGGTTTAGGGGAGGTGCGCGGTTTAGGGCTGTAGGATTTAGGGCTTACAGGGCTTGGGACTTCTTGCTGGACGTTGCAGCAGCTTCCCAACTCCCTAAGTCTAACGCTGGGTCGTTTTAGTTCAATTCTCAGGGTCAAGTTTCCGGCTTAAGGCTCCAAAGCTTAGTAGCTTTGAGGGCCTAGGATGTTCGGGGCCTTATTGTTGCGGGTTTCCGGTCTTTGCTAGAGTTTTAAGGAACCCCTCATGTCCACCCTACAGAAACCCCCCTTCTTTGTTAGAGGGACCCCTGAAAAGTGGCCCCGGACATTCACCCCTTTTTGTTGTTCTGGCGATGCTTACTGGAATACTGGGGGTTGTAGTGCACCTCCTGGAATTAATGCCAATTACATCCCTGGGCCTGACCCTATCTCAGCCCGCGGAATGAATTCTGGTGGCTGTGGGATACCGAACGAGTATGGACCCTGCGGGCTGATGTTGGGGAAGATGGACGAAATAAAACCCTGCGGCCTGACCCCTTCTAGACTAGGCGCTAGGAACCTTGAAAATCTTGGACCGTTCATGTCACCAACTCGTCGCGCTTGATCCTGAAAAAAACTCAGGGACTAGATCCCTCAATCCTAAACCCTCACGCCAAACACCCTAAACCCCAACACCCTCAACCATAAACCCTAGCAGTAGCACCGTAAACTTCGACCCTAAACCAAAATAACCAAAACGACCTCAACCATATACCCCAAAAGGTTAAACTTAAACCTAAAACCCAAGCACCCTCAACCCTAAACCCCAGAACCCTAAACTTAAGCCCCAAAACCCTCCCCTCAACCCTAAACCCTAAAGCGGGCCTGAAGAAGATGCTTCATCTTCTTCATCTTCACAGCGGAGCCTTCCTCCGTGAGGTAGCCGAGGCTTCCCTGGGTATGTCAAAGGCTTCCGGGTTTTCCGGTCCCTTTAAGGGTTCACGAGGGGCTTGTAGGGCTTAGGGTGTTTCGGGTGTTAGGGCTTTAGCTTCAGGTTTCGCGGCTTGGGGGATAAGTCAAGAAGCACCCAAAGAAAGCCCAGAAAGCCGTTGAAGTCTGGCGGCCTCGTCGAAGGTGCTATGCCAGTAGCGCTGCAGCAAGGGTTTCAGCTGCGACACCAGGATCGCCTGCTGGCCGTCTTCCTGCCGGGCGACGGCAGCTCCGGTTTAGGGGTTTCCTCTGCAACCGAGGGCTCCGGAGCCCTCCTAAAAGCTTCCAGCTCACAGCTCCGAATCCCCCGAAGTCTGCGTCCTTCACCTCGAAAAATAAATAAATAAAGCTCCGGAGAAGATCGGATTTCAAGCTCTTTCCGAAAGACTCGGCCAGTGGAAGCTCTCGACATTTGCCCTTCGGAGTGATGGGGCCAACACAGTGCAGGTTCAGGTGTTGTGGGAGATGTCGAGCTGCTCTCCCCGACCAGCTTGAAACGACACTATAACGAAAATTTCAAAAGGTGGACTGCACTCAACCCCTTTGCCTCTTGCACCGTGCCATGCTCGCGAAGCACATTGCAAAGCACCTCCGAACTCTCTCGGTAACCCGAGTTTCGGAGAATGGGCGCACCACGGCTTTTAGGCTCTAATATTTAGAGTTCAGGGTTTAGGGTTTAGGGAAGTTAGGGCTTAGGGTCGCTCCTGCTCATGTAGCTGGACTGGATCTTGCCACTATTCGTGCCAGAGTCTGTATGATTCCTCTGCAGCGCTCCAGCAAGCCTCCGATGCCGATGAAAAAAGAGAGCCTGAAAAGTGCGTGAAGAGCAAAAACTGAAAATTCCCATGCCTCACAGCAACCCTTGTTGTCACTTATGCTGACCCGTCTTGCAAACCTAAGGAGGCACCGAAGACCTAAACCCTAAAACCCTAAACCCTAAAGCCCTAAACCCTAAAACCCGAAACCCTAAAACCCGAAACTCTAAAACCC
>CAJNJA010034241.1:15896-27389 GCA_905231915.1 Symbiodinium necroappetens
GGTTTAGGATTTCGGGTTAGGGTTTAGGGTTCAGGGTTGGGAGTTCAGGGTTCAGCGACTTACTTGAGGCCTGAGGTTTAGAGATCCCGGCTTAGGATTTAGGGGTTTGGGGATTGAACTTTTTTGGACTAGAGCCCAGGATTTAGGGGCCTAAGGCTTAGCGGTTAGGGTCTAAGGTGTTGGGCTCGGAGTTTAAAGGCCGGGGTGTTGGGCTTGGGGCCCTGGGGTCTTCTGGGATTTAGGGCTGAGGGCTTCGGCTTTTCAAGGGATCGAGCATCTTAGGGTTCGGGGGTTGAGGATCCGTGGCTTTGGGTTTTTGAGCTTCGGGGTTTCTTGAAGGCCCTCAGATGGGCGTTCGACGTTTGCGGTTGGTGGCTTCCCATTGGCTTTAAGGCTTTTGGGATTCGAGTTGCTTTCTGCCAAGGGCCCTCAAGAACAGCAGACCCAGGGAGGCGAGTGGATCAATCCGAAATTCTGGGTGCCCAGCAAGCGCGACCGAGTCCTCTACAGCCACGATGGGATTGTCACCATCTTCGGTGTCTACGAGGCGTAGGACCTGGGCTGTAGCACCGAAGCCTCTTACCTATCATGTCTATGGATATGGCAGCATGAAGCATTCTGGCAAACGAACCTTGTCTCTACGCTGGGTGCACGATGGCTTTTACGACAGGAAAGTCAGTTCTGATTTCTTGCAAATCTTTGGTCGCCTTCGTCGCTGGGGCCAGGACGTCCCATAGAAGCGTGGTGGTGGCGGCGAGTGGCGACGTGTGGCCAAGCCCAAAGATGTCCAGGCGTGTGCTGTAGCGCTCCTCGTCGGGCTGTTGGGTATTCGTTGTAAGGTATGCAAGCGGTCTACTCGAGCCGAGACTCCTCATACTTGCTCAGGAGTGTCTTCCACTGGATGCCACCAATAGCCGCAGCGGGAAAGCATTGAAGCAGTTCAGACAACTGCTGTGCTACCTCGGTGCCCGCATCGCCGCTTGGGGGGCGGAAGGGGGAGGAGTTGCGGGGTCATATTGGCCTGCATTTCTTTCACACAAGCTTCGTCTGCCTGGTCTTGGACATGTTGGCCCAGGCACTGTCGACGGTGTCTGGCAAGACAAGACGGTGCGTGCCATTGCGGGCCAAAACTTCTTCCGGTTTTCGGGCCGAGCTACTACGGGGAACCCTCGTCGGAGAGTCTGAAAGATTTTTCTGGTGTAGCTTAGAGTTCAATCTGATTCAAGCTGGTGTTGCGGAGGGTTCAGCAGCATCAGATTTCAGGGCCCTGACTCTGAGCCGAGCAAAGATGCGCCAAGAGGACAGCAGTCCCCCCCTTTTCTGCAGAGCTCAGGTCAGGCACCAGCAAAGCCCCGTCCCTCGCAACATTTCCACAGCTCGCATTCCCAAAATGCCGTGCAGGATGCCATCCATCGGCCACATCGAGACTACGATGAGGCTTCTTTCACGGGACATGGTGCATCACAGTCACCATAGAGCATGAGATCGTAAACTCTGAGACCGTGGACGTGCTTGGTGAAGAAGCTACTTGAAGAAGGCCTTGCTACTTGGCATACTCCGGAATTAAGAGCGACGAAAAGGAAAGCACAGTAAACAAAGCTTCTGCTCGCATCCTCGCTGCACGGCCACGACCACCAAGAAGACATTCCCCGCCCTGACGATCGATGAGGCTTGTGAAGCAGGTCAGCGGCGCCAAGAGAAGAGCCCATGTCGTCTGCCTTGCGGCTCGATGTAGGCGAAAAAAGGCCCCAAGCTCAGTGATCAGCCGTGAGGAGCCATGGCCTGCGGCCATCATCCCCTTGATCGAAGTTGAAGCTGCGCCGCACAGGATTACGGACGTCGGTATCATCAGTACTCAGCATTGCCTCGGTTGGATGTTCTTCTCCTCCGTCCGCATGCCAAGGTCTTGCAGGCGGTCTGTTCGCTGGCTCTCTGCAGAGCATCCCCGGAGTGCAAGCGAGAACTCTACGCTTCCATGGTAGCAAAGGTTGTGGAACTCACAGGTGATCTCTTCCACAACCCGTTCGACCCAACGGGGTGGCCAAGGACTCGCAGGATTCAAATCGTCCGAGGCGCTGTAGCACTGCCCACCGCATGTTACCACGAGCACGCATGCCAGTGCCAGACCCAAACTTCTTTTCGGTTCCCGGATCCGGCATCACGGACAGCGATTCCGGCATCAGGCATGGCGAGCCCAAAGAACGAGGACCACATTCACCTAGGTTCAGGCATTGAGATTTGTTCAACTTAGGATTTGTAGCTCATGGGACAGCCCCAGGCACGGCAGCGGCACCGAGGACCATGGGCCAGTTTCCGCAGGCAGCGACCAGCAGCAGCACGAGGACGGGCACCTGCGCCACCCGCAGCAGGGGTTTAGGGCCACGGTTTAGGGGTTAGGGTTTGGGGATTTCGGGGTTTGGGGCTGCGAAGTTTCTGACAACACTGCTGGTTCAAAGCTTGAGCGCCCTAAAACATGCAAGAACATCGCACATCGCACTCCGACAGACAGAAGCAAAGACAGACACACAGACAAACAGGCACACGAAAACCTGTAAACCTCCATCTTGAGCAACCTTTATGCAAAACCGCCTCACAGGACCCTCCCTTAATTTGCCCTAACACTACACCCTCAACCCTCATCTGAAGCCCTAAAATGGCCCTAAAACCTATGCGCCTTCACCGCGGCCAGGACCCAGGCACCCGCGCGGCCACCCGGAACCTGCAGCCCGTGAGGGTGCTGGGCTTCTGGGCTCTTATCTTGGAGTTGTCTGGGCTTGGGCTACCGTGTTTAGAGTTTAGGGTCTGCGTCTCGGGTTTAGCGTTTAGGGTTCACTTGTGGTTTATGCCTTGTTCCAGTCTGTGAGTCCTTGGGCGGCGGGCTCGAGTTACATGGGGGCCAGCCAGCAGGATGTAGGCCGACAGCGCTGCACAGGCTACGCACTGCGGACAACTCACTTGGGTGCATGGATCTAAGAGTTTAGCGCATGGTCCCCGAGTCTGCTCTGCTGGTTGGCAAACTCAACCTCCATCCAAGATTTCTTCACTTGGCACAGGCATCACGAACTGCATCACAGCCCCGAGCTTTAAACCAAGCCTGAAAGCGCCGCTCAGCATCAGGCTGCCTGCAACTTGAGAGCAGAGTTTTTGGATAATCGTGATAGTCTTCAGGCGGAGTAGGATTGCTCTCATTGTCTTGTCTGAGTCGATGCTTCTTCTTCTTCTTCTGCTGCTTTGTACTCTTTCTGCTGCTACAGCTGCTGCTGCTGCTGTTGCTGCTGGTGCTGCGGCGGCGGCTGCTACCACCACCAGCACCACAACCATCACCACTACCACCACCACCACCGCCGCCGCCACCACCACGACTACTACTGCGGCTGCTACTACTGCCGTTGCTGCTGCTGCTGCTACGACGACGACGCCGACGACGACGACGACTACTACTACTACTACTATTACTACACTGAAATGATGATGCAACGACGATGACAACGACGACCGCTCAACCGCTGCGACTGCAATGTCAACTGCTGCAGCTGCTGCGACGAGGACCACCCCACAAACACTGCCGCAGCTGCAGGTGCAACTACGACTGCTACATGCCACTCTATGCCTGTTTTGTCCCACTTGTCCTGGAAAGTCACCGTTTGAGTTTTCATGTTCTCGTCTATGTCCGAGAAATGACCACAAAGCATCCGGCACTAAGGAAAACCCAGACTGGACAATTTTCGGTTTGCTTGCTGGGCCGAGCACCTGTCACCGCTCCACAAGAAGGTTCTGGCCTATGAAATTCTTTGGTCTCCAATTCCCGGCTCGGCTGCTTAGACTAATGATAATGCTTCCGACAAGTCTCTGTCAGAACTTCTGCTTATGACAACTTGAGGCCACGTGGGAAGATGCATTGAGTAGCCTGGGACATCATGTCCTCCTCGCTGGCCTCCGCAATGTCTGTGCCACCTTGCTAAAGGCCAGATGCCAGGCACAGACGAACTAAACAAACGTCCTGATTTTTGTGCTGGGCGCTTCACAACAAGCACACTCAAGCGGTCGTTCGAATCGGTCAGCTGGGCGATCTTCATGTCACAACTCACGTAAGCCCTTGGAGACCCTGCTTTGAAAACTGTGATGTCCGATCCCTCAGCAGCCAGCGTCAACAGCTGAAACGGCAGCAAATCCCGACACCTGTCGACCATTCACCCTTTTTCCCAACCCGAAGGCACACTGCCAGACAAAATGTAACTCCAGGCCGTCAAGCGACTGTCAGAGTCAGACGTAACTGGTTGCGAACTCCTCACAGATGCCTGCACACGTGTGGTTCAAGGTCCAGGATTCAGAAATTCAGACTGAATGACTTCTGGCGTTGAAGTTCTGCATCAAGCAATTCTACTCAATCTTCTCTAGAAATCTTCAGAGCTGGTATCATACGGCATGATGCCGCCAGCGATGCTTTGCGCCATCGCCATCACGATCATCATCGCCACCAACGCCGTGGCATGTCAAGATGATGATAGCCACTGTTCTTGCTATAATGTGTATCACAGCGACAAGCAAAATCATGTGGCCCGTTCCTGTTTTAATATCGACGGGCAGCAATGACAGGACCTCGCGATGTTTGTTGCCCAGCTCTTGAAGGCTGCAGCCTACGTATTGCGTTTGAAGCCAACATCCAGCAGCGAGAAATCTCAGAAGCCATCGACGGTCATTGAGAGGCTACCGGCAAGAGCTTTAGGTGGCCAAAAACAGCCTAAGAGGCCCTGGTTTCGTGCCGATCGCGACGATTTGAAATCCTGTCTCTGGAAATCTGCATTGCTGACGTGTCTTGCAGGCAACTGCCTCGGCAGTGTTGGTCCGCATCCGGGGATAGGCCGAGGCCGAGGAAAATCTCCCCAACTCGGACACCTGCTCCAGAGCTGAGGATGACAGCGAGCAACTCAGGAGGAGGAGAGGGGAAAGAAAGACAGAGAAATGCAGAGAGATAGAGTCCAGCGACGCTCCTTCTTCTCCTTCTTCTCATTGTCATCATCATCAGCATCGTCAGCACTATCATCATCACCAAAAGATCTTCATCAAGGGCTTCTTGTATCAGAACTGAATGATACGTAGTCGGTGTATTATCAGGAACTATGTGGGCTCAGGCAGCACAGTATCCCCTTCAGAAAGCGTCCGGGCTTGAAACTGCTGAACTGTATCTAGAGCTTCCTGGTTTGAGTGCTGTCGCTTGCAAAGTCCTGACGCCAAAACTCATGGAAATGTCACCACAAGTGGACAGCGTCTCTGGTCTCGGGACATCAGTCTATCCTGCAGTCCTGTGGGGGACCCTCAAAAGAGCCAGGCATTTTTGGAGCGCTGTTCTCTCATCGGACTATGTGGGACTCAACCGGGGCCTTAGCCAGGGTCGTCAGAGACAGCGTCATGTTTGAGCAGCACAACAAGTGAATTAGTTGAATCCGGAAGCTCATGTCCCTAAACCCTGAACCCTAAACCCCTGAACCCCTGAACCCCTGCTTCCCTTCCTTCGGAACGGTGTTACCCACGGTCACCTGTGCAAATCTCTCTCGATAGCGGCTTTCCAACCTGGGAGGTGAGATCCCCCATAGTAGCCATAGGCTCACTCGACAGTCTGTGCAGCATTCAGATGTTGAGAAAACTATGCCATTCATGCAACCTCCTTCGCCTCTTTCTAGTCTGGTATCAGCATAACCCTGGATCTTGTGCCCTGCTCTTGGCCGAGACGCAGGCCCGGCTGCACTGGCGAAAAAGTAGAGAGCTAGCAACAGTTCTCAGTTATAACACGAGAAAGCAACAAGGCCAACGCGAGATCAGAAGCCAGATCATGGCATGACGAACACGAAAGCTCACGCCATCTTCCAGCTGGTCACAAATTCGGACACAAGATTCAGGCATGCCAAGCTGCGAATTGACATACTGCTTGGGTGCGATGAACGCCTGCCTTATTCACCGATTCACCCACCTAGATATGAATTTGCGCACCGTAGCACAAGTTACAGTGTCGAGTCATTACTGATAAACCGGTCTGCCAGCAGTCCACATGACCGGCAACTCTGCAATGTGCTCCAAGTCTTTTGAGCTTCGCACAAGACCATGGAAGTGGAAACAGAAACTTCCACACCAAGGCTCTTCAAGGTTTCCAGAGGAATCTTCCCTGCAGCATCCCTCTCCACGACATTGACCTGAGAAGACTGGGACCGCGTTGTCTAAGGCAGGAAGGAGGGCTGGGCTCCCAAGTGGGGCTCTTCTACAAAACAGCTCACCACAAAGATCCCAAAACAGCCTACTGGCGGTGGCGGGAGGGTCGGATGTACTGAGAAGCCAAGGACTCTTCGGAGGTTCGGCTCTGAGCTTCTAGGATTTGGCGCCTGGGTCTTTCTGTGAGCGGACTTCAGGGTTTAAGGGATCAGAGGCTTCAGAGATCTTCAGAGCTGAGCCTCGCTGACTTGAGAGCCCTGGCGCCAAGAAGCCAACTCCTCGAAGCGATCGCTGGGCGCAGCTATCCGCAAGCGCGTCAGGGCATCGACGACTTGCCCTGGGGAAGGCAGAGGGTCTAGCCTCTCTCCATCTCCCTCAATAACAGTTACGACGTAGTGATTGCGAATGACCCTTTGGCTCTGTTTCGCAGGGGCATGGCCACTTGAATGCTGGGCACAGACCATCGGCTTCTAAACGTCGGACATCACCGAAGGGACGAGAAGTGCGCGGGCACTCCGAGCATGCTCATGCAAAGAGTTGTAAATGTAAACTTGGCTTGACTTGCGATGCGGCACGTATCAGTGCATGAACAACCCCTTTGACAGATTCGTGTACGTCTGTCCTACATGTACAATGTTAATTACAGGCGGAATCTTACACTCAGATCTACCTCGTCGGCAACGCAAGCCGTGGATCCCCGAAGCCGATGCCACACAGAGTGTACAGGTTATCTAGGGGTTCCTTTGCCGTGCTTACTGTGCGTGCTTCCAGGAAGACCACGTCTGAAAGATTGGTCGGATCCCGAAGCCCAGGTCCTGTGGCTGCTCTGGGGGTGAGTTGGGTCGCGCGTGAACCTGTGTTCTGTGTTGATGGAAACTTTGCTGAAATGGTAGATGTCTGAGCCACAAACATGTCATGAGGGGCGGATGAGGGGTTCAAGCGAGAAGACCGACGCCCCAAGGATTTAAAGGCGCAGTCGAAACGATCGGGCGATGAAGGGTAGAAAGTTCGAGCAATGAGGCCCCAAGGCGGCCCCCCATTTCCACGCGTCACTAGTCACTCGTTCTCTACGGCTTGAGACGAAGCACAAGCATCCACGGCACCACATCCGCTGCCGTCCATCGCCTTTGCCAAGCTCTCCGCATCAGAAACTTTCTGGCCGTACAGCTGCCGAAAGCCGGAGCTCATTGCGTTCTGAGCCTCCGGAGACAACTTCAGAGACATCCAAGACACAAACTTATGGCAACTACACTTCAATGTGAAAGGAGATATTCAATAAGTCGCCCGACCATGTCCGGCCTGCTTGAGCACACTGCCGATTCTCGACATGCGATTGCGCAGGCCCTTCTCGAAACTCTCTGCGTTCACCTCTTCTCCGCAAAGTTCCTGTATTACGTCAAAGTCAGCAACTTGTTCGTCGGTCGGCACAACAATCTCCCAATCTTCCAACCTGGGCTGGGGCGTACGAAAAGGAAAAGCGAAGCTGCATTGCAAAGGCTGCGCCAAGGAACTTCCCAGGCTGCCACACCGGCATATTTCTGCAGAAGTGGAAGGCTTTGCTGCATCGCCAGTCGTTGGGATCAGCAGCAGACTTGGGTATGAAAACCGCACCTGCACGCGGCTGTCATCCACGTTCAGCTCGATTCAAAAATGGGCTTAAGAGCCCTTAAAGGGGGACGAAATACCTCAACCCTATATGGCCCCATACCTATGCCCAAAGGAATCACCAAGCCTAAGAGCCCCCAAAGGAATCAAGAAGCCTAAGACTTTAAGAAAAGGGGCCCGGGCAGCCAAGATTCCCTTCCGGCCGAACCAGGGCTGCTCCTGCCTTTCACGCCGTGGTCGACCTCGAGGAGCAAGAAGAACTAGCAGAAATCTTATAACTAATATGTATATATATATATATAACTTTTTATTTATTTATTTATGTATCTACCTATTTCTACCTCTTTTTATTTAGTCTTATTTTGTATTCATATATATGGCCAGAATGTATAGAAGATGTTATGTTCGACACTGAAGTCGCGACGGCAAAGTGGGAGACTCACGACTTGATGCAGGGCACAGCAACTCGGGTCTTTTTCATTTGGGCCTGTAAAATGCGACTGTGCACTTCTGACAGTAGCCATAATGACTGTTGGGGTATTGAGGAGTCCGAGTTCTCCCGTGACGAAATGTGGAGCCATCTAGGCGAAACGTCCCTCCGCAAATCTTCGTCACCCAGAAGCCCTAGCCGCCCTAGCCCGAACGCCAAACCCGCCTCACACCCGAACCCGAGCACCGGTGTGACCCCTAACCAAGCATCCGGCCCTTTCGATAAAGCCTTTCCGCTTCCTCACTCAACTCGATGAGCCTTCGGCGCTCCGAGGGACTGCGAAGGTGCCACACAGGGACAGGGAGGTGCACCAATATCGGCAACACGCGAAACGTGATAGCGTTCACGATGCTACAAGCGTTGGCAAGTACGTATGATAACTCATTCTGCAGTGTCTTTTGGCTGACCGCTGATACTCGCAGGATATAGTCTTTGGGGGTTGCAAGCTTTTCGGGATCAGCATAGAAATTTGCCAACACCCTTCGATTCCGGGTTTAGCTCGTCGGCATTGTGCGGCTGTGGGGCCTTGCTAGCTGGGAGGGCGGCTTGCAATCCCAGTGTCGGCCGCGAAAAGCTTGCCTAAGGTTCAAACCCGCATCCCTCCAAATAAAACCCAATCTCCGGGCCCACAGAAGGTCGAAACTCTCTGATTTCCTCCTCCAGCCCCACTCCCCGAAACAAGGCATCGCGAAACAAGGCACCCGAACGGATCAGAACCCAGAGCCCTTGAGCCCAAAGGCGATGGGAGGCTGTACTTGAAGGAGCCCTCGCGAAGTGCAGCGGCCGACAGAGACGCTTCCGGCCGAAGGGCCAAGTCCAAGGTCTCCTTCCATGGCCGGATTTTGGGGGCGGTGACGGAAGCAGGCCGCACACCAAGGCGGAACCATGTAAAGTCACTATTCGTTTGAACATACATCTACAGAAGTATTTATGTACGTATCTATTATACATATATATATATATGTATGCATGTATATCTATATATTTATATTTATATTTATATTTATACTTATACTTGTTTATATTTTTATTTACATACACATGTAAAAACATGTATGCAGTATGTACATATACAGACCTGGTTACATAATCCTGCTTCGTGTTTATGTGGTTGCTTTTGTGTTTGCATGCACACACATTCACATGTATATCTGTAGTACACATAGTGTTGAAGCATGTATACGCAGAAGTGTAGTACAGATGCGCATGATGCGCACGCACTGTACACGGCACACAGTGCATACACATGCACAGAGTTGCTTGGCTGTATACATGCCAACGGAGACCATTGGGATAATCATGCTCCCATACATAGAGGCATGCAGATTTTGAGATACAGCCCGAAGCGTGGCTTTCATTGGTGAATCAAGTCTTGCGCAACAAGGTCAATAATACTTCCGGCTCCAGAAACGCAACAGTGGCTCTGAAAATCTGCTCCGCGGCTGCAGGGTCCTCATCTTGACTCTGGTGCTGCCGCTCCTTCTGCTTGCGTTGAAGCTGCTGTCGCTTCTCGCGTTGAACCTTCCCAGCTCAAGCATCTACTCGAGGTTTAGCCGATTCGCCTCTGGGCATGGCAAACCCCTTAAGTCTCGACCCTCAACAGTTGGGGCATCGTATCAGCTGCCTCTCGAAAGATCAATCAATTCCAGCAAACCTTTTGTCCGCGTTTCCCTGAAGGCACCTGGGGATTCAGCTAAACATGCATGCATCGAACCTCGAACCCCCACGGAAGCATCGAAACATCACCTCAGGCTCTTTAATAGAAACATGTAGCCACCAGATAGGCAGAGCATCGCAAAAACAAGTATTCAAGACAGGCGATGAACAACTGCACTTCAACTCCTGCTTTGACTCCGAACTGCTCGGATCAACCATCTGGAGAACTGATATCCAAGCCCCATTGCCTCCGACTGCCTACCAGCCCAAGTCTGCAATATCCTGACTGAAGCAGCTTCGGAAAAAGCAACCCTAAACCCTGAAGTTCCTAAAACCCTAAAGTTCCTAAAACCCTAAAGTTCCTAAAACCCTCAAGTTCCTAAAATCCTAAAGCAACACTAAACCCTAGGGTTTAAGCCTAAGCTCCTCCTGAAGCTGCTTCTCGACCTTTGGGGGCGGCGGAGAGCGCCGTCGCGTCGACTGTTCCACCAGATCGGGAAGGCATCTCATCCTTGGTTTAGGGGTACTTTCAGGGATCCTCTAAGGGTCTCTATATCGGCTAAGTATAAGGGTTCAAGCAGGGCCTACTATAGTGTTGCGGTTGCGGTTGCTGTTGTTGTTGTTGGTACAGACAGGAACAGCAGCCCATAATAACTTATGCGAATTAGCAACAATTGGGAATGCTGCTTCCGGTGACCGTATTAGGGGGGAATGCCAAGGTTTACACAGCATATTGATAGAAATGCGGTGTAGGCTGGGCGGTTGTTGTAAAGGGGCGAGGTCAAAACAACAGACGGGGCTCCAGTTTTTGTCTCTAGCAGCAGGTGGAGACAAAGTCCTGATTTCAACGGGGCCTTTGTCTCTACCTGCTGGCAGGGACAAAAACTGGAGCCCCGTCTGTTGTTTTGACCCCGCCCCCGCCTTACCACAACCGCCCACATTACACCACGTTTCCACCCCAGGCGTGGGAATCCGCGAAATGTAAACGGTTTCCATGGGTTGAGATTTAATGGCAATGTTGTCATGGGATTCTGCTGGGTTCATGGCGTTTAGGGGTTTTGTGGGGTTTCGAAATGCTTTGTCTGGAAGTTTCAAGGGTTCTCATTCGATACCGAACGGTTCAAAAAAGGATTTGGACGGATTTTGCAGGGTTTTACGTGATACCGTGGTTGTTCCGTGGGATTCTGAAGGATTGTGATGGGTGGGGGTTAGAGGGGTTTTGATGGTGTTTAGGATGGTTTTTCAGGTTTTTGTTGCATTTGGAAGGGGATTTGGAAGGATCTCAATGCTTTGGAAAGCGTGGGCTTTAGGCGCTTTGCCCGGATCTCAAACACAAACCTAAACCCCAAAATCTCAGACGACTGCAAGTTCTTCAGCCTAGACGCCGGTGAATCCTAGACACCTATTGTATGCACTCTGACAAACCTGGACTCGTTTGAAAATCTTTGGAAATCGAGTGAACATCCTTGGAAACGATTGAAAATCCATGGAAATCCAAATGCAAATCCTTCAAACCCTGTAAACCACCATAGCCACTG
>CAJNJA010034252.1:6279-28930 GCA_905231915.1 Symbiodinium necroappetens
GTGGTAGTGGTAGTAGTTGTGGTCGTAGTAGTAGTCTTGGTCGTAGTCGTAGTCGTATTCGTCGTCGCGTTTTTGGCAGGGGCAGCAGCAGCAGTGGTAGTGGTCGCGGTCGCGGTCGTGGTTCTGCTGGTGGTGGACTGGTAGTGGCGGTGGTTGTGGTTGGGATGTGGTGATGTCTCGAGCTTGCGTGGCTGGGCTTGTACGGTACTGATTCCCACGTAGTGGTGGTCCTCGGCGTCGCAATAGCAGCAGTAGTAGCAGTGGCAGCAGTGGCAGCAGTGGCAGTATTCGTAGTTCGTCGTCGTCGTAGTGGTGGTAGTAGTAGTAGGAGTAGTAGTAGTAGTAGTAGTAGTAGTTGTTGTGGTCGCAGTACGAGTATCACCAGCAAACAAGAATAATAGATAATTTCGATGCTGATCATGTTTTGGAATTTGATGACAAGGATGGCAATCCGACATGGCAGTAAAGATATAGGTGATGAACAGCATCCATATTGTCTATCCTCTTGCCTGCCTGCCTGCCTGCCTGCCTGCCTGGCTGTCTGCCTGTCTGTCTTTCTGTCTTTCTGTCTGTTCGTCTGTCTGTCTTTCTGTCTGTCTGTCTGTCCAACTGTCCAACTGTCGAGTCATCTATACATACATGAGTGCCTAAACAAAAGAAGAGGCACAAACTCATTCGGATTTAGACTTAAACATAATTACAATTGTGAATGCGAGCAAGTGAATAGGCATGGAGAATTACAGTAACTATATAAGGTAAGTAGACCGGTCTACGTGCAGATATGTTTGCATGCATGTATGCATGTTTACATACATACATACATACATACATACCTACCTACGTACGGACGTATGCACGGTACGTACATACATACATACATACATACATACGTACATGCATACATACATCAATACATACATACATACATACATACATACATACAAACACGCATATATATATATACATACACACACATGCAAACGTAAACGTACATACATGGCCATGAAGACATGAACCGACGATCATGGATCACCCTGAGTCGTGAACCCTCTCCGATCCTTAGGATCTGCTGGTGCAGATGGCACCATATGCTACATCGGAACCCTAAATTCTTCGATCTCTGCGGGTTTCAACGAGCAAGGCCGTTATGTCGCCTGGCTGCGCATTAGTGGCGGAGGGAAGGGGGGCTTTGGGTTGTGGAGCTGTAGGGCCTAACTAATTAGTGGTGAGGCCGTAGAGCATGTTCTGGTCCATTAGTTTTTTCAGAAGCTGGCCTTGTAAGACCACGGCTGTGCGGGGCCAGTCTGGGTTTTGTGGCTTACAGGGGCCCTATCAGCATGGAACTAAAGACCCCAAATCTGCTAAAGTCCTAAAGCCGCAGCCCCTGGACCCAGGGTTTCGGGTCAAAACTCCTTCAACCTTCAATCATTCTGAGTCCGAGTACTCAGGCAGCAAGAAATTCACAAAACCCCAAAGCCGCATATCCTCAACCCGTGTCTCCCCCTGAGCCCTTAGCCCTGAAGCCGGAAAGAACCCAAGCCAAGATCCCTAAACCCTAAACCCGAAAGGGCTTAAACCCTCAGTTGAGGACTCCAAACCCCTGCTGCCCCGAAAGCATCCCCAGCTGCATTGAGGTCTTCATCCAAGATGCAGGGGGTCTCGAATATCTAGACGGCCGCTTGCCCAAGTTCGGGCTTGAGGTTGAATAGTTGAGTGAGCATGTCGTCGTGCAATTCCTTCGGGGTCAGGGTTTCAGGGCCTAGGGAAATTAGTTCTAATATTTCCCCTTGAAACCCCCCACCCATGCAAGCACAGTGTAATAACCCCAATTTTTTTGTGATTATTTAGGCTCCTCATCCTAAACCCAAAACGTATTCAAAGCCTGCAAGCCCTACAAAACTCCATTACAAACCTATAACACCCATTAAACCTCAATAAATCCTCGTCAAAACCCAGATGTTTCTGCGAAGTCTCGGGTTTTGGCTACATGCTTCGTGTTATAGTGTAAGTCGCACGTACGTGCCTATCCACCTCGGATCTGTTTACGATCCTTTGCACAGAGGGTTCAACAAATTAGTGTACTCGAAAACCGTGGCATCGTTGTAGTGGTATAGCTGCATGGACAGTATAGCAATAGTTAGTCACATTAATAGAAACAACAATAATCGTAGAAACTGTCAGCAGGAACAGTGGTAGTAATACCGGGCTAGAATATATCGAATTAAAACATTTCGGCTCCGAAAAGTTTATTTGGATCTACCTCAAACCCTCGTTCCTTTCATTAAGACCCCCCTTGCTAGACCCCATTCAACCCCAAAAGTTTGCTTGAGGTACGGAGAACCTGGTGGCATATCAACGTCGACCAAATCCGGTCTTTGACAACGTCTCTTTTGATCTTCGCCTCTGGGAAGGACATTTAATATTCGCACGCTTTAAGTAGATGTTTCGAAAGCAACGATAGCAGCGACACATGATGCTACTACGGAGTGCAAGTAACAGTATTAGCAAAACACTTCATAGCAACTGTATTGATGTGCAGACTTTCGGAGGCGTGACCATCAGCATTGGCCTTGGCAGCAGCAAAAACAATCAAGGTTGTGGTGGTGATGGTAGTTGTCGTGATGTTAGCGGTGGTGGTGGTGATGGTAGCAGCACTACGGGGAGTAGGAGTAGTAGTAGTAGTAGTAGTAGTTGTTGTTGTTGTGGTAGTGGTAGGAGTAGCAGCATCAGCAGCAGCAGCAACCCAAGTAGTGGTACCGGTACCCGTGACTCAGCACCATTACTAGTGAGACTAGTGATGCTTGAAGTGAGTGTAAGAATCAGAGCAATCGTGCCGAATTTTGTCGCGGTCTTCGTCGCTGTTGCCGCAGCAGCAGCTGCTGCAGTAGTAGGAGCAACTTGGATCAGTGGGATTGGAGCAGTCTGGAGGGTTGAGTTGAAGATACCTGTGCTGGACCACATACTGGCTGTGGCTTCTATCAGCGGCCACACTCCTATTTTGTAAGTTTGTAATTATCATCTATTCGTCAAATGCCAATAAAGCCCTAAACCGATGAACCCTTGAGGCCGATGCCCCCAGCAAGATCTTGTGTTGTCATTTAGAGGCGATAAGCACCGTGAATGAACATAAACGTTGTGATCGGACACTTTAAATGATGCGTCGTGGTGGGACGCTGACAAGCAAGAACAGGAGAAGGCCATATGAAAAGCGCTTCGGGGCCCTTGGGAGTCTACGAGCGCATGCTGCGAACACAAACGGCGCAGTTCGTGTTCTTTAACAGAAGCGCTGATGCTGCGTGGTGGCGATACAGAAGTGTCTGAATGATCAACACCATGATCACCATCATCAACGTCATCACCATGACCATCACCACCATCATCATCATAGTTATCATCATCATCATCACCATCATCATCATCATCAACATCATTATCATTATCATCATAATCATCATCACCATCATCTTCACCACCATCATCAGTACCATCACTTTCACCACCATCAGTACCATCACCATCATCACTTCACCACCACCATCATCACCATAGTTATCATCACCCACCATCATCATCGTCATCATCAACATCAACATCAACATCATCATCATCATCATCATCGCCATCTTCTTCTTCATCGCAGCGACCACGCTTTCATCAGCAACAGGCACTGAACAGTGGACTCCTCGACACCCAATGGCACCAACACCCTAAGATCCTGGACCCAGACTTGTTTCTTCTCATCCTGACAACTAGACGAGCAACCCTTGCGGTGTTTGCTACTACCAACCCATCGGGAGCCCCAAGGTGTTCGGATGCCTGGATTAAGCCTTAAGCCCTAGTTCTTTAAACTATTAAACCCGAAGCCAACAAACAAACGCAGCACCCCAGACCCTTGAACCCATAAGCCCTACAAACCCTCAAACCACGGCCGAATCTTCCAGGTCCCC
Organism: Symbiodinium necroappetens; assembly: GCA_905231915.1. Classification (NCBI taxonomy): domain Eukaryota; class Dinophyceae; order Suessiales; family Symbiodiniaceae; genus Symbiodinium; species Symbiodinium necroappetens. The sequence goes on from CAJNJA010034252.1 coordinate 10,227, forward strand.
TCACAGTGTCCGTGGTGAACCCAAACCAGGCATGCTGTCTAGCAGCAGGGGGCGGTGTAGACTAGTATAGGGGCCTAAATAATTGCCAACACTATTTTTTTGCGGGTTCCTTGCTATAGTTACAGTACAATATACCCCCAAAGCCCAAACATCCGAAGCCCGGTTGGCGGATAATGTTAATCCACAGCTTGTGCGCATCACTTCCGATGCCTTCTGCGAATCAGTCGGACAGGCTGACAAACTGCTGATGAACACTTCTCTCTCAGCTTACTGCGAAATCCCCGTGTTTAAGAGTAAATGAGAGCCCCTTCCCTGGATGAGGCACGTTTTTCAGTTGCAACATGATGTTGCACATAATTGTCTTTCCATGCCAGAATCGCACCATTAAATTCACTGAAGATGCTTGAAAGGTACAAACCAAATCAGCTCCCCGAGAACAGAACTCGTAGGCATTTACCTGAGCAAATGGGCAGCCATGGATACCTGTGTGTGCTGTAAGAAACTGTTGAACTTCTCTTCTGAGCCGCGAAACCTTGCCCGTACATGTCCTGCCCTGCGAGACTTCTGAACACATTCTCGACGACTGGTCGTCGCAGTATGACTGAATGCTAGAATGTGTTGAGGGGATCGTCACTAGACTCAGTTAGATGACCAGCTCAAAGTTTAGCTGAGAGTTCAGCAGATGCACAAGTCATCCCCAGCTTCATTCGCACCAGGCTTCTAATTATCAAGGCCTCTGCATTAGGCTTTCGGTCTGAAAGGTTCCAGTTTTAAGCACTTCAGGCTTAGGGGTTTGGAAGTTTGGGGCTGGCCGCTCAATAGATGCAGATATATGCAATCGCATCGAAAAGATACAGACAAGATTCGGGCTCGAAGCATGGCTGCCTTTATAAACTTCGACGCTAACGAAATCCTCCAGCATTTCCCAACGCAGGAGGGTCACGAGCTCTTCCACTGCCCTAAACCCCTGGTGCCCAGAGCCCGCCCGAAACCCTAAAGCCCTGAAGGCCCTAAACTCCAAGGGCCCTTATCCCTAAACCCGTTTTGAAGCTTTGGGAAGACATTGCCAGACGGCGCAGATCAACGGAGCCGACCTCACCGTCAGGGAGTGTTCTGCACAAGACAGGGGAGGGCTTGGGCTGTAGGGCAGTTCAAGCTTTCGGACTGAGATGGAAGGTTCTGGGTTGAGGGTTCAGCGTTTCGGGTTTAGGGCTATGGTGGTTCTTCGTGTTTGCTCGGTTGCTGTGTGGGCTTTGCCGTGTTAGCCTTTTTTTTTTTTGGGTCGGTTTGGTTTTAGGGTCGGTTAGTCTGTTCGAACCTCGAAGCTACGGAGTCGAGACGGTTCCTGCTGTGAAGTGGTTTGAGGTCGGCGTGAGGGCTCTGGTTTAAGGTTTAGATATTTTAGATCCCCAGGCGTTTGCAAGTTCCGGGCCTTGGTCTTCGCTGCCGTCCTTCGAGGCTTCGGGCTAAGGCTAAGGGTTCAGGTATCACTTTATGTTATATTGCATTTCGTTATACTATACTGTATATATTGTACTGTACAGTATTCTATTCTTTTCTATTCCATGCCATTCTATTCTATTCTACTCTACTCTATCCTATCCAGTTCTGTTCTATTCTATTCGATTCGGTTCTGTTCTATTCTATTCTACTTTGTTCTGTTCTATTCTATTCCATTCCATTCCGTTCCGCTCCCTTCCATTCGGTTCCGTTCCATTCCGTTCCATTCCATTGCATTCCGTTCCATTCGATTCCATTCGATTCGATTCTATTCGATTCTATTCAAATCGATTCTATTCTGTTCTGTCCCATTATATTAAATACTATATCATATGAATACTGTATTATAATGAGGTCGGGTTCAGGGGAGAGCCGGTGGCTGGGATTTCCCCTGTCTGCCAGAGTTCGAGGCCCGCGCGACTTGGCTTTCCAGGCCTAAGGCGCTCAAACCCAATGGGCCCCACCCAAAAGGGCCCCAAAAGTCCTAGATCCCTAAACCAACCCTAAACCCCAAAGCCCGAAAACAACCATAAAGTTAACATCCCTAAACCCTGAAAACCTAGAGTTCTAAAGCCCTAATATCCCAAAATCCCCAAAAACCCTTAGGCCGCGATCCCAGGTTGAATCTGGCCGGCCAGACTGGAGTGCAGAATTTCACGATCTCCTGCAACGAAGACTATGCTCCTTGAGGGCTTGAGGTTTGGGTTCAGGGACTTGGGATGGAGTTTGGTGGAGTCCGGGGAGGAATGCTCGTGAGAGTTGGGCCATAGCACAGTAGTTTAGTCGTTCCAGCAGCTGTGTGTTATTTGGACTTTTGAAAAGCGAAGCTTCAAAAGCCCTGAGGCAACCTCTTTAGGTGTCGGGCTTCTAAAGATCGTAAAGCTCAATGTGCACCATATATGGGCAGTGAGAGTGGAGAGAGGACGACGGCGACAGCCGTACCAGTGGTGGCAATCATGAACTCGCAGACATTGCCCAGCAGACGCGTTGCACCGACATTCCTACAAATCCGCAGCGAGCTTGGACCGGCGCCGCATGCAAACCCATCCGCAGGATGCAGTTTATTCAAGACACTCCAAGCTGTAAGCTGTAAACCCCAACTTTCCGCCAAATCCGTAACCACACCTTCGCATGCCTCAGCCTTGAGCCCTAAGCCCACCGTTGCTTAGTTCAGTGCTCCAAAGGTCATGTTCCAGTCGTTGGAGCTTCTTGGCTTTCAGGCTCAGGAGGCCTAAAGACGCACAGCCGACCCTGCTTGTTACAGGCTCCTGTAACCTTAAGCCCTAAAGAAGCCGTACAACCTGATCCTAAGAAGGCGCGAAAGCCTTATGCCTTGAACCACAAACCCTCCAAATCGAGCATTCATAGTCGCCTCTCGGTGCTTTTCGTGTTTTTCTGTACTTTCGGTTCTGAGGTTTCATACTTTGGAGCGGGCTACAATCCATTACCCCTAGAGGTCACGCTACGTAGACTATGGTTTCGGTGAGCATTGCCTCCGGATCGCTGGTTGGCCGCCTGTTTCGGGGCACCAGCAAAGAACAGGGCCCAGGCTTGCAGACTGAAGGAGGCGATGGCAATGCTTTTGGGTTTTGGGGTTTGGGTGTTGGGTTTTGGGGAAGGGATGAGATCAGACAAGCCGTCGCTCGTGGTCTTGGAGAGTGTCTGTGTTGTTGTTCTAGTCTTGCCCCCGACATCTTCACATCCTGCACCCTAAGCCCCAAACAGAACTGTCTTGGGAGCTGTGAAAAGCCCCCAGCCTCAGGCAAGAAGTGCTTCCTGAAACAGTTTTAGAAGTCGACGCCGTCGGCGAATACGAACATCACAAAGGCAGCGACGGTCATCATCGTCGCCATCATCATCGTCGTCATCACCATCGTCATCGTCATCGCCGTCATCACCATCGGTCATGAACCTCATGGGCACCTGCTTCGTCATGTGTCGTCATCTGAAAATAGTCGCTTAAACCGCCGTTGTCGGCAATATTGTGGCCGAAGTCGTCAGCTTATCTTCTTCAACATCGTCATCCTCCTCATCACGACCGTGCTCACATAAACCCCCAACCTTGACATCTACAAGCCGGAGCCTCGCGTCCCGAAGCATCCTTGCGAGCTGAGAGGCCGCGCACCTCGAAGCCCCAAACCTTCTACTGGGCCATTACGCACCCTACCGAAACCCTCAACCTTACACCCAACCTACTTATGCTCCCCACGCTGCCACACCCCTACACTTGGACCCTAAACCCTGAACTCTAGTCCTCCACCCAGGGTGCCTACCAACTTCTTCAACTTGACGATGGAGGGGTCTTTCCCCAGCGGAGTAGCAGGAAAGCTGGCATCTCTTTCCAGGTAGTCTTGTTCAGGATCTTGAGGAGCTTATACGATTTAGATGTGAAGTTACTGGGCTGGCCACTTCGAATGTCTTCAGGGCATGGGCTTGTGGATGTTGCATCGGGTCTTCATGTCGTACGCCTGCTTTATGCTGCCGTTGGCATCTTTGCAGGAATTTTCGGGGAACTTGTTTCCATGATCTCTCTTTCCGTAGGATCTCGTGGGTTTGCAAACTCATGTGGGTTCGAATCCAGGTAGCTGCACTTGCATTGGTTGCTTTCGATGTCCTTGAACTGAGATTGGAAGTCCGAGACAAGAGCGGAAAGCCTGCTTGACCACTGCAATGCTTGACTGCTGAACTTTGAAACCACTCGGCGGTGTTAGCTTATTATCGTCCCTAGCACGTTTTCAATGATACTCCCCCATCCCGCGTTTTGGTGCCGAAGCTGATGCCTTCCGGCAGTCCGATTTATACCACTCCGAGACTTCCAATACGGCGTTTTGAAAAAAGGGACCCGGACTGAGGGACCCTAAACAGCAAGAGCCTCACAACAACACGGACCGCTAAGAAGGGGACCTTTCACTTTCTGACTCTGCCAGGGCCCACATCGCAACTCCATAGACCAGCCTGAGTGCTTAGACGACGTGAGGTGTTTTTCAGATCACTCTGGTCCCGTTGTGGGGATCCGTACAATCAGCATGCTACTTGGGTCTCCACTGTTTCCTCTTGTGCTCAATAGGAGACCGTTGCATGGAAGCGCGGTGTAGGATCCTTACTATACACACCCTCAATCTCACAGGATAATTCGGAACCCCATATACGGCAGTCCTTTCAGCCGAGACTGCGTTTTCCCTCTGCGTTTCGTGGCATCTTGAAGCTGCAGCATTGAGTTTCTAGGGGAATGCAGTCTAAAGGTGCTAGCATCATGGTATTCACTCTTCGGTTGGTGTGGTGCCCTTACGAGTGCAGCTCACTAAGCAACACTCTGCATCAATCAGTCCTCGCCGTGTACTTGCATTTCAGTGGTTTCAGTGGTTTTGAAGCCGCACTTCTGTGTTGCAGTTTTTTAAAGGGTTTCGGAAATGCAGGAGATCTTAACTCGGGCCACGCCACCGGCTCTGAGTTCAAACCCTCTGGGGGGCCAAAGGCATGCTCAGACTTCATTGATACCAAACGCCGAAGCCTTTGAACCCCAGAGATTCAGTCTCCAAGCATTGTGGCTGTCCACCAGACTAGACCCAGACCGACACTGTGTTCCGGACTACAGCACCGTCCTGTAGTTTCGGGAACCAGCTTGCTGGTAAGGGGCATGACGCAGAGAAGTTCGAGGCACTGTGCTCCCCAATCGATGGGACCGCTCGAAAATGCCAGCTCACTTTCTACAGGGCACTCTGGTGATGCCTTTTGATTAGTTCCCTGGTTCCTTTGAGGTATCTTTCCAGGGGTTACAACCCTTGGCCCCAAAGCCTCGCAGAGCAACACAGGAGCTCAGTGGGAGTTCGAAGGTCGCGTGTACTGTGCGGCTTGGCAACGCTGCATTGGTTCTTGGTTTCTTCTTTCGGGTTTAGGGTTACTGTCGTGTCTAGGACCCCAGGATCTTCTTTCTACGATTTAGCAGGATTTCGAGTGTGAGGCTCGGGACTGAGGTTCAGGTTGCTGCATTCCATAGAAGATTCAGAAGACGTTCTATAGGAGGTACTGTAGCGAGTTTCGGGTTCCGCGGTCGTTTCTTTCGTCCTGGTGTCTTGAGCTTTTCTTACTTCGCGTCCACAGGACCGGGTCACCCCCCCCACTCCCCAATCCCGACATCTTAAAGTGTGCCCAGCTGATGCAAAGCAGAGCCCTAAGGCGGCCCCCCGAAAAGCTTGGAATCAGCTGCCAAAGCTTAAGGCCAAAAGAAAGCCAAAGCTCGAGCATGAAGTCTTTGTGGGCTTGCACCCCAGGCCATGAATCCATTAAGTCATTATGCCATCCAGCCCTAACCCCCGCCCCCTCTTTCGGACCTTGTGTTTCAGACCTTTTTGTCGAATCTGTTCAAGCTCAGGACTCGAGGCTTAAGTCAGAGTTGCAACGTCGGGCTTTGGGCCTCTTGAATTGAACGGTTTCGGTTTAGGTTGAGGGCAGCCGCAGAGGCATACAACGACTTTGGCGAGGTCTTTGAAGTGGAGCTGGATACTGTGCATCTTGGAGTATCTCTAGAAGTCCTCAAGTCCGCAGTAATGCTACCCCCAGACCTCGAAGAGTTCAGCTCCTTCTCAGCGAGCCGGCTTGCCTAAAGACCCATCTAGAGTTGAGTCTTGGCCGGCTGCTTCGGAATTTCAGCTCTTGCCTGACCTGGGATCTCGAAATGTTAGCAAGAAGACCCGTCAAGACAGGCCTGACTAGCGCGAATCTTGACTTCCTTGGAGCATAGGCCTCAGATGAGGGGTTTCCGAAAATGGCACGGATCCTTATGGCAGGGGCCTGCGTTGCAGTGCTAAACCAATTGGGTCGGCGACGTAACTCCTGTATAGCCAGCTAGTATTGCCGCGATGATCGAAAACGAGTGCGACAGATGTTCGCAAAAAAGACGAAATTGGAAGGGTCGCTTTCTTGATTCCCTATTTCATTGAGTACTGCCAATCAGATTGCATCAAGCATCTGCAATACTGTTCAAGCCGTTGCAAACGATGTGGTGATTTCAAGTTGCTAAACTGCTACCAACACGAACCGGAGTAATGTCACGGGCAAGATGTGCGGTTGAAGTTTTTATCATTCATCGGATGCACGGGATTTGTAGGACTAGCTGAGTGCTGGTCATATGACGAAGTATGAACTGTACGATCCTTCTTGTGGCTTTAAGATTGTCACAGGGCTGTGTCCGATTTTAAACATTATACACCTTACATGATCAGCGTGGGAGTAGCTTGACCGGCACGCAAGTTTCTAGTTGCATACACGCTAGCGGTCGGCCCTGAGCCCCGAATCCCAGATCCATCGACAAGCATTTGCGCAAGGAATCTCACCGAAGGAGTCGTGGTAGCGGGATTTGCGCCTGGGCTGATCATGGGCCCAGAAAAGCGGCAATCACACCTGGCATGTTCGGTGGCGGAATATCAATGTCCATCTTGGTCAGCAGTCCAATCAGTCATCATCATCTTGACCAGCGCCATCATCACCACCATCATCACCACCATCATCACCATCATCATCATCATCACCATCATCATCATCATCATCGTTAATCACCATCGCCTTCGCCGATATTATCAGCTTCAAGAATTAGAGTACGTTTCTAGGGTGTGGCACAACAAATTCATGTAGGGCACTGGGCACTAGTAAGCCCTCTCCCTTCATTGCCCATCCATCATATTCCTGTGCACCAAGCCCTGGAATCTCCACTCCCCGACCCCCCCACACCCCAAGTCCCAAGGCCGTCAAGCAGCTTTCTCAAACAGGTGAGCAACCCTAGTCCAAGCCCGGAGCCCCAAAGCCCCAAGCCCCGGTGGGACGCAGCATCTCGGGTTGCAAAAAGGAAACTAAAGGCTAGCATGGCTTATAAGACCAAGCAAAGGTATTCAAGGCCTGAACGACCCGTTGATAAACCCTACACCCCAAGAAGCCCTGAAGCCCGAAAGCCTAGCTTCTCAAAAAAAGGTGAACAATTCGGCCCGCGTCTTCTCGAACGACGGCCTGAATTGCTTGAACGCCCCGTCACCATTCCCGGAGCCGGTCCCGTGGCTTTGGCAATATGCCAGGGCCCACAACATCACTTTACGGTTCAGGGTTTAGTGCTGTTGAGACAGTTCTGCCTTGGCAGGGACATGCCACAGTGGAATTTCTTAAGGTGCTCCTCGGGGCTCCAGGTTTAATTAAGGCTTAGCATTGAGGGTTTAGCGTTCAGGGTTTAGGGTTTAGGTTGCCCGAGCACAGTTTGCCCAGTCCTGCTGTACCTCCAGATCACGACTACGAGCACGACAACGACCACCACCACAACTACGACGACCACAACTACGACGACCACAACTACGACGACCACGGCTGCTCCCACAACTACGACCACCACAGCCGCCCCCACAACCACTACGACGGCAGCTCCCACAACTACGACCACCACAGCCGCCCCCACAACCACCACGACGGCTGCTCCCACAACTACGACCACCACAGCCGCCCCCACAACCACGACCACCACAGCCGCTCCCACAACCACCACGACTGCTGCTCCCACAACTACGACCACCACAGCCGCCCCCACAACCACCACGACGGCTGCTCCCACAACTACGACCACGACAGCCGCCCCCACAACCACCACGACGGCTGCTCCCACAACTACGACCACCACAGCCGCCCCCACAACCACGACCACCACAGCCGCTCCCACAACCACCACGACGGCTGCTCCCACAACTACGACCACCACAGCCGCCCCCACAACCACGACCACCACAGCCGCCCCCACAACCACCACCACCACAGCCGCTCCCACAACCACCACGACTGCTGCTCCCACAACTACTACCACCACAGCCGCCCCCACAACCACGACCACCACAGCCGCTCCCACAACCACCACGACGGCTGCTCCCACAACTACTACCACCACAGCCGCCCCCACAACCACGACCACCACAGCCGCTCCCACAACCACCACGACGGCTGCTCCCGCAACTACGACCACGACAGCCGCCCCCACAACAACCACGGAAGAGCCAACTACTTCGACGACTACGAGCTACTTGTATTCCAAAAAAGGAATCTTCATATTTACGTAATGTTGGGTTAAGGGGCTTGCTTGACCAGCAAAAAGATGGACGATGTAGCAGAACCAAGAGGGCACTGCTATATGCGTGTGGCAGCCAACAGTCAATGCTCAAGCGTTACCGGAATGAGTTCGCATTCACACCGGCTGCTGGCATGCTGCACAGGCTGTGCGTCGTGGGAGCCCCTTGATAGGAAAGGGCGGAAGAAAGTTGGAGCCCAACTCTCCGCGGCCCTCGACAAGAGTAGCAGTCACCAGTATGCAACACGATAGCGATGGCAAGACTACCCAGAGCAGAAGTAGTTCTTACAATGTCTAAGCTGATGGCCATGCGATGATGATGATAATGCTGAGATACTGTCGGATGACTAGGCTACTGGTACTGATGCTGGTGTGGGGACTGCTGCCGATGACAGTATCGAATGCTTAATGCTAGAGACCCTACTGTTGTCCACCGTAGTAGTTGTGGACTGTGGGCCATCTCACCATACCCTCCCAGCAAGCCGCATTCCCGTAAACCTCAAATTCTTAGGCTTTAACTCTCAAGTGCAACCAAGCGCTGACCTACCAAACCCACCTCTGAAGTGTGCGAAGGTCGCGAAACTCGGCTAAAGTCTGGCTGAGGCACCTTGGCAACATCTACTTTGCCAGATGTTCCAACCACGACGACAGTGACTGGACCGGACACCACGACCAAGAAGCCCTACTACAAGTACTACGGCAAGTACTACGGCAGGTGCGGGGAAACCCTTAAAGCTTGGCATGAAAAGTCTGGTGCTGAACAGTTTACTTCAACCGCTAGACGTAGCGGTGCGACGAGCACAGATTTGACTGAGCATTCGGACTTTGAGAATAAAAACTGGTGAATCAAGATAGTATGGATTCCGTGCTAACACATGTTTTTCCTGCCGTCGTTCCGACGGGGAAGTCGGTCCGGGTCGGGTCGGGCGCAGAATTGTGTCGGATTGATTTCACAACCGTGCCTGGGGACGGTCAGTGAGTTTATGTCAATGAGTTTACAGGAATGAGGCAGAGGAAGGGGCGTCCGTGGCTGGGGTGAACATGCCCCCAAGACCCTGTTCTAACTGGTAAAGGTCGCGGCATGAGGCACGCGCCAGGTTATGGGTTTTGGGTTGAGGGTTTGTTGGCTGTTTGGGTCTGGGTTTGTGGAGTTAGGAAGCTGGAGGCCTGTCGAAATGCAGTGCAGTGTTTAGGCTTTCAATGTTACAGGGCTTTAGTGCATCTGGCTTTGGTTTTGGTAGTAGCACCTAGTGCAAATGTCTGTTGACCACGCAAATTGAATTACCTTCCCCTAAACCTTCATGTGTTTGCCCTAGACTCGAATCGACAACCCTACACCTAAACCGCTACCCAGCAAAACACCGGCATTCGTTGTGCTGCTCGTCGGAGGTACCATCATCATCGTCGTCATCATTGCGCAAGATGGTGCCCAAGAGACGAGACAATTTGGACGGTTTGGTTTGATGTGCTTATCAAAGACCCTATATGAAGCCCGATTAGTGCCCTTTGCAGAAACCCGCATAGTAACCATTTCTGGGAAGTCCTTTAAAGGCACTCGATTTAAAGTAGGGCCCCATGCCAAGGTGCAAGTGGCAACCGCCTTCCACTTGGAAGTACAACCCCCTGTGCCGGGATTGCGACAAAGGAGATGACCCGGTTTTTGCCAACCGAAGCTCGCCGGAATAGTGGCTGGCCTTTGGGACGGGTTTTGCGGTGTGTCGAGGGCTCGACGGAAGACGAACGTGGCCCCCAGATCCAAACCGTGGCTTTAACCTCTAACAAGCCAATGTAGTAACCTGATTCGGAAACCCAGGGCCTAAAACCCCCAAAATATTAGGATGCATATTCAGAGCCAAAAAAAGACCCAAGGTTTCTTTATTACGTTCCTGTATAAAGCCGGGTTCTGATCCACGACGTCCTAAACCGCGAAGCGCGAGGGCCGTTAGCCCTTACACGCGGAATTTCGTCATGTAGAGGTTGGAGTAATATTTACGAATAGAGCTCCCCATTCATTAGACGATATTAGTATACCCCCAAGCCCAAGGATTCGACTTTAAAGCCCGGACACAGCGTGGGTTCAATGATGGAAGAGGTCTTCCCCAGAGTTTGTAGCGGCCTTACAAGGGCTTGTAGGGATACTATGGCGCAGTGTATCAACGGTTGGGCTTTGGAAGGTTTTTTGTTTTAAATGGGGCTGTACGGTTTCATGGTATTTGTGGCTTTAGGATTTGAGGGGTGCGAAGTTTTACATAAGGCTTGAGACTCTTGAGACTATCTATATATATATATATTTGAACGAGTGTTTTAGTGAGTTGGGCACATTATCAGGAATGTTGGGGGTATCTCTTGACGTCGAATAGAGGGCTCTCGAATTGCAGTACCAATGGTGAAATTCGCTCCAAGCGACTGAAACCCTGAAACCCAAAGCCCCAAACCATCCCAAACCCCGAAACAGCCCCTCGACTTCGATTCCTGAAATCCCCGATCTTCTTACCCATAAAGGCTTCAACCCCGAGGCCCCTCGAAGCTTAAAACCCTGAAAGCTGCAAGCCCTGAAGAGAATCCACGAGCCGGTCCCGGTTTGAGGGTTTTAAGAGGTTCACGGTTTGAGAGTTGATGTTATTAAGGAGATTGGGTGGGTGTGGGTAGGGCTCCCTAGACATGCGATTGAGTGTGGTGTAAAATTGGAATTTTGGGGTGATATTTCGGTGGTATTCGGAATAAAGGCGCACCTCGTGTGCCAAGGAAATGACGAGGGGCAGACGCAGCTTGCAAGCATGTTAGTAGAGCTGTGTAGCTGCAGGTTCTGGGTGTGATTTATTGGTTTCGCGTGTAAGAGTTCAGCTAAGTTTGAGATCTACGATAAGGATTTGGTTAAATGTTTTGAAGTCTTATGGCAGTTCGAGAGGTCAAGACGAAAAAATCGTCTTGGGCAGATCAGAAACTTATCTTACCGCCTCTACCCATTACGTGCTCGCGTTCCTCTGGTACAGATACTTTTACCCTACTCTTGTACTGCCCTGGTGAAGGGGCTGTTGCGGCTGTTGGTTGCCGCGGGAGCTTCATGTAACATTTGGCTTTGAAGCCAGTTCATAGCCCCAGAGACGAAGGATGTGAATAGCAACCACATTGGAAGTGCATAGCACGGAATGTCAAGCCGTAAGCAGGGAGTAATCTAAGGGTCGGAATAATCGTCAAAGGTAGCTCGTTATATGATTTTCTTGCACTAGAGAAGATTTCATTAGTAATGGCAGGTTACAGTATGCCCCCAAACCGCAGTCTCGATATTGATATCACTCTTGCCTTAGGCTTTGGGTCTCTGAGCCCACGAAGACTAGAACTCGCACCCCGCACTCACCTTTTTGGTGCGGGGTTCGAGCAGACCCCGCTCTATTTATATATAGTTGTGTATATGTTCACACAGTACAATCACATGTGTGTGTGTGTATATATATATATGTATATAACGCTGTATAAGCATATATGCACGCACATGCAAGCTACCCTCTGTATGTTAGGCACTTCCGAGGCTTCTAGAACAAATGCCGCCCCAGGAATCATTGCGCGCAAGAGCCCAGCACCGGATACGATTCACATGGCCCCTGACCGAGGGATGCCAACCACACTCAACTTATCAGGCCGTATTTCCCAGCAGATCCTAGACCCTACACCCTAAACTAAGCATAGTGCACTCTTAAGAAGGGAGCGGGGCTTTGCAGTTTGAAAGGACGGTGCAGTAATCCCAAAACCAAACTCCCGAACCTGCATTGAAGCCTAGATGCCCCATTACAAGGACCGTTAGTGTTGAGCACTAGATAGTCGGATCCTTGTCATCAGAACCCTTAATAAAATGGCATCCTGGATCTGAAAGCAAAACCTTCAAACCACCGCTAAGCCTAAGGAGGCTTGTCCAGGAGGAGGAAGAAGAAGCTCCATAAGAGGTGGGGCCCAGGAACTTACTGATTTGCGGCTTGGGGCAATTTGCGAGGTTCAGGGTTTGAGGGCCTTGAGTGGTTAATGGTTTAGAAATGTTGGTGGCTTAGGGTCTTTGGAACGGCCTGGGGTTTGAGGTTCAGAGTTATGGGTTTAAGAGGAGTTTGGTGTGTAGGTTTCCGGGCCTGTCCCCCGCGATAAACAAATAAGCGATGCCAGCTTGATAGTTCTGGTCACTTGTTCGAAAGTCTGTGCCTTTTCTTGTGCCCCAAAAGCCGAACCCCAACCCTCCTAATCCCTAAACCCACGCTCCACTCCACGCCTTCAACCCGAATCTCAAGCCCAAAACTAGAAGCCCTTCCCGTACTGTAGGCCCCGAGCTTATTGTCCGGGGCTCGGCGCTAGCTGTGACGGTTCTCCCAGAACTCAAAATCTCGTTGTCGTCATGGTTATCAATGTTCCACACGATTTTTCCTGTGTGTCGCATTTCCTGCTAGTTGTTTATTATCTTGTGTTTCTTACTGTTCTCCCGCTAATGCTTGTTGCCGTTGTTAAGGTCCCCATGTGCTATCAGCAGGATCATGCTTAGGGTGAGGGTTTGGGGCCCCGAAGGGGTTAGAGCAATCCTGTCGGTGCAGAGACCTCCAAGAAACCTTTGCCCTTGCCGACGAACCGGGTGTTGGCTTGACGCCAAGTTACCACGAGAGCTGGTGAAGACCGAGAGATGGCCATTTCCCGAAAGTCGTGGTTCCCAAAGCACCGCCAACATGAATCAATCATTAATTCATCAAGCTTCACGGCACCAGAAACAAGACACCCGAGTCACGAAACCTTAAGCCTTAATCCGAAACCCTAAACCCCAAGCCCGAAACCCTAAAACCTGAAACGGTAGTCACGGAAAGGCCCGTCGGGCAGGCTGCAGCAGAGGATCGTGCCCTCGCAGACTAAAGAGGGGTTCCAGAGTTCAAAACTTGAGGATTTCGGTGGCTTAGGCCATTTAGGGCTTAGGGCCCAGCAGGATTTCAGGTTGAAGGGTTCCAGTTTCAGTCGCAGGGTCAGTCAAAGGGTTCTCAGTACAAAGTATGTTGGAAGAAAGATACAGACGGTGGGTTCTATGCCCGACCACCTTGCGACCTGTTGTTGTCTTCTCGTTGTCCTGCTTATCCTGATGCTTTTGTATCCTGCACGTTTTTGTTCCATTCAAAATAAAGTGAGCTTTCTTCTGGATCACCGCGAACTTTGTTCTGGACTCGGCCTAGTTGCCAAGAGATTTCTTTATGGGAAAACCCAGAGCCCTCAGGTCCTAAGCCAAACTGAAAACCCTTAATTCCTAAGCCACCGCCAAACAAGTGTTCCCTAACTCCCTGAACCTTATTCTTCTGTACCCTATTGGGTTTAGTGTTTCGGGTTAAAACCCAAAGGCCCAAGCCCCTTTTTGCGTGTTTGTAGGGTTTCCTGGAGCAAGGCCACGCAACCCCCCCCTCCACCGAACCCCACTGATGCTGATGATGCGCGCCCTTTGCGGGCTTCCGCAACTCATTCAAAAACTGGCACAATATCGCTTCGCGCTGCAGGGCGGCCCGAGTGCTCATGATGCTCGCCGGCTGGCGTCCTGGGGTCGTCCACGGGGGTGGCTGCGAAACGCGTGCGTGTTCCGAGAAGGCCTCCGGGCGAGGTCAGCGGCGCTTCCGGTCCGCGGCTTTTGCGAAAAGAAAGCTTCGGCTCGCTACGGCTCGCCCGCGGCTCGGGCTCACAGGGCGCATGCGCTCGGACCGCTGCCACCGCCGCCGATTTCCAGGCGTAGGGCGGCGGCATGGATATTCAAAGCCTTGCAACTTAGGAGCTTAGGGCTGTGGGGGTCCCTTATTACTGTAGAGTTCAACGCTTTAGCGGTATGCTGCGGGTAAACAAACCCTAGATAGGTTCAAGCTTCATGTACCACATAATGTTCATGTTATATGCCTATCGGGGCTAAGTGCTTTGGGCGCCGAGAGCGCGGGGGGCCTGGAATTAAATTACAATAATCAATACCTTGCCATTGCGAAAACAATGCAGGCCGGGTGCAGCGTGCCGAAAGCGCAGCGGGCGTTGAGGTCTCTCGAGGCTTAAGCGTGCTGTGGGCGCTGAGCGCTGGCCTGGAATTAAATTACAATACCCTACCAGAAAAATGGCCAAAACCATGCTGGGTTCGGCCTGCACAACAAGGCCGGTCGTGGCGTCCCGGATAAGCGCTGTGGAAACAGTCGGGTGAGGGAGGGGCGCGCGGAGGGCAGTCAGGTGGGGGGCGTGAAGGGATGTGCATGCATGGTGGTTTTCCGAAGGTTGAGTGTGCTTTGGGACTGAGGGCGCTGGGGGGCTGGGGGTTGGGCCTTGAATTTAAAATACAATCCCCTGTATGTTATCATCTCCACTTCTGTGTTGAATCCAGGACTGCCCGAAACTCTAAGGTAACGCCAAGATCCATCCTCGGAATGGTTCCGACTACATTTGGTGTTTTGCCTTCGCTGTCTCTCGAGGGGTATGTGCCCGGCTTCCTGTATGTATTTTGGACCGTTTTACTGGTCTGGTGTTGGAGGAATGTTGGAATTGGGTGGCATGCCGCAGGACCCTCTGTCAAAGCCGATGCGCAACAGGTGCGGGAGGAGGATGGGGAAGGGTGTCCGCGTTTGCATGACTCATGTTGGGCCCCATGTGCGTTCAAATATGAACGATAACATAGTGCTTGGCAACAGAGGTGAGGTTTTGGGCGACTTGGTAAAACAGTGCGCGTGTATCTCTATATCTGTCATTACATGTATCTGTATTCATATTTGTGTACAGTTATGTACACATACACCTGGTGTCAAGCTTGCTGGTGTAATTGCTATGACTTGAGATGGGGACCAACAGATGGTAGTTCTCTTCGTGCACCACGCACGAGGGCCAGGCAAACATCGCCGGGCATATCGTTTCCATCAAGTGTGAAATTTAGTGTGGAATTTAATTGCATCGAAGGTTCGGGTCAAACTCACTCCATGTAAAGCCACGAAGAGATGAAAGCATAACTGAACTCCCAATAGCGACAGCGGCCTTATCGAGATTCCCTAACGCTGCTACGAGAAACGTGTCTCAAATGACTTGTACACATGAAGCCGCAGGATGCTTTCTTACTGGATGGTCTCCCTTCCGTCAGGCTGCAGATTCGTTCCTGTCAAAAGACTTGCAGCAAGAGTGTAGAGTCAGAGTCACGTGTTGGGCTGTGCAGGCCCGTTTATGTTTCGCATTTGGTTTGCAAAGCTCGTTTCTACACTATCTCAGCACCGTTGTTGAGCCGCCGGTGTCCATGCATTTCGGTGTTGTAGAGTGTAGGCAGTGTAGGCTCTTGGGGAGCATGGGGTGTAGGCCAAGTCTTTCACAGGCTTCCAAATCAATCTTCAGAATCATCGGAGACAGCCAATATGCAAGCCCTAGAGACCACTTCGGGCCCTGGAACTACCGAGCCGTGAATCCAATCCCGGAAACTTGCAGCGGCAGAAAGAAAACCCGACCCTGCCCCCGGATACGGGATGTGTAGCTCGTCCTATGCCGTCGCCGGTCGCTCCCTGCCATGAGGTTGCGGTAGAAACATGCAATATAGGCGCTTGAATTATCACTACCATTATTACTTGAACGTTCCTCAAAATTTTTTTTCAGGCTAAACAGCACCGAAACCAATTTGTTCGGGCCTGTATACTAGATGCTGCACTGATGCCTAAACTCCTCTGCACGTGCAAGACTGTTGCATATGCGCATGTGCATCTATGAATCTATGATGTCTGCATATATGTATAATTACGTGCGGGTGAAACCTCCTTCATAGCACCCTCCCTTACAGGACCCAAGCCGGCTAAGCAGCAAACGAACCGTCTCATCACAAAAATGCCAATCCCGTGTAAGCTCTCACACTCAAATTCTCCGTGCTCCTTCGATCCAGAAGTTCTATGCAACCGGCCGGTTGTTGTGCGCGAGATCTACCCGTGTGTGCACAAAGATACATGAACAGTACGTGTACGCACACACACACAACATGAATAACTAGATGTATCTATCTACTTGTCTAGCTGTCTATGATCTGTATCTATGTATCTATCTATATAGCTATTTATCTATCTAGCTATCTATCTTTTCTAATGCATGTATGTATGTATGTATGTACGTATGTACGTATGTACGTATGTACGTATGTACGTATGTATGTATGTATGTATGTATGTATGTATGTATGTGTGTGGGTGTGCATGCATTCATGTGTACCTGTTTGTGTACGTGTACGAGTTAGTGTACGTGTATGTGTGTGTGTGTGTTTGCATGTGTAGGTGTACGTATAAGTGCAGGTGTCGGTATATGCTTATGTGTATGTGTACGTGTGCGTGTGCGTGTAAGTGTTGTGTATGTACATGCGTATGTATATGTATGATATGTACGGTCATCTATACCCTGGTATTCCCAGGGCCGTTGTTTTCAGGGACTTGCTTCTGAGGACGCCGAATCGAAGGACGCATGTTCAGCTCACGGGTATACGGGGCCTTGTGATTTTAGAAGCCGTTGCACAGCCATAAGAAAGACATCTTTTCCAACTCGATCCGCTGAAATGTGGTAGCAGCTAGCTTCTCTTGGCATCGCGCTGAGCACGTCGCCCCGCACTTCGCTTTGCAAACAGCAAACGGCGATGATTTTTCAAGGCCGCAAGCCTGGAAATCGATTTCTTGAGCACCGATTGTTCAAACGTGGGAGGATTTGCTTTGCGAGCTAACAGCTTCGTCCACCGCATGGCATCTTCATCCGTGAAGCAATGGTGAAATCGCATGTTCATGCCTTAGCTGCCATGCCAGAAAAATCCCGACATCCCCTTGTTTATCGGCACTTGCCAACTAAATTCGTGCCCAGATTCAACTTCGCTTTGTCTCCAACAGCTGGTGCTCAAAGTAATGCAATTTTGGTGTAACATTCCAGGTGAGTTCCATCTGCCTTCGAAAGGGGAAACAGAAATCCAAGCTTTAAGAAGATCGCCTGTGAATCATCGAAAACGGAAAGCTCGAAAACCTGACCTCACCGAAACCTGGGCGAGATCCAGGGCCGTGCTGATGAAAAGCATGCCCTCATGATAAAGTTGATTTGCTTCCTCTTGTTCCAGGAGTCGCGGCAATCGCTCGGAGATACCAAAAAATCTGGCCAGCCCAGTCCTCAGTTTAAACAGAATTGGTAAAAGAACTCACTAAGTCAGTATCATTAGTGGATAGCAGACAACAACGAAAATACCAGGCAAGACTCATGGCAACCGCTTGCAGTGGAATTTTCGGATCCGTAGGAAAAGCTGCTGCCCTTGCACGCACCTGCCCAACCAGCCATGCCCCAAAGTGGCGTGGGAGCCCAGCAGCAGGTTGTTGTGACACAGCCAATCGAGAAACAGAAGCCAAGTACTCCAGCACGATCCGGCCATTCCAAGCCTTGCAGTTCATTGAAGGCGCACGTAAGCCTCCATCTCGCTTCTTCATCACCTCAGCTCCGATCCCAAGCAAAAATATCACCCGACAACGTGACCCCTTAACCCACATCACCAGGCTCGATATTAAACAAAGGCACCAGCCCGTACTTGAACCTTCGCTGGGAAGAGTAGATCTTGGTTTCTTTCAGCCATGCTTTGAAATCGGCATAGGCTGTCGCGAAAAGCTTTTCGAGACCTTGAGAAGGATCCCCATACCAGCCGGCTTTTGCTAACGTGTACCTTGGAAGTATTCTTTAAAAAGCCGCAAACAATCTGAGTTTTCACCAGACCAGACACGGAACCCCGGAATACCGAAATTGAAGCCCAAGCACAAGCTTGAGCCGTTCGCAATGAACACCAGCCCCAGGTTCAGGTTGTGCATGGAGCACATCCTGAGGACGTCTAAGTCGAAATTGGGGAGTAGCAGTAAAGGACCTCAGTAAGAATTATCATGATGCTTTGTCTCTGTCGGCAAATATTTTTTTAACTATGAACTCTAAACCAAGAATATCGAGTCGCACAAGTTGTCCAAAGGAAGCTTGTCAGTCATCCAACTGAGAATATCTCGGTAGATAGTTGCTCTCCATGGTGCTTGTTCTCCCGTATGGGTGAAGAGCATCTGCTGATTGCGCCCGGTCTGTGTGGCATTACAGAAGAAGCAAATTTTTGTTGCCT
>CAJNJA010034252.1:29019-51001 GCA_905231915.1 Symbiodinium necroappetens
AGAAGCCCCTGCTGGCCCAGCCCAGAGACCAAACAATCCGTTCAAAAATTGGAAGAAGTGTTCTGTTGCCGGGCAACATCAACTTTGTCGTACGAAAAGCACAGATCAGAAATCTGCTCAAGCGGATGCTTCGAGGTCGGAACAGTACCAAATTCAGAAAAATCCCAAGCACCTTTTCTTGTGATTCATGGAGGCCATACTTTGTCTCGTCAGCATACAGTCCAATCGGAATCGCATTCATATTTGTTTGCTTCGTTGCCCAACCAAGTCCTTTGGCTGCAGCGAACTCCCAATAGCGACGAACAACTTCCTGGTCGGTCGTTAGGCCAACGACCGAGTGGACATAATGTAACACTTCGTGCGGGTAAAGCAACGGAATATCCATCATCTCGTATGTCTGGGTCGTATTGGGGCATTGAGGAAGAACCGGAACTTTGACGAGCTTGGGCTCCTTCTTGAAAATTATTACCCTTAATAATTTTGGCCCTGAAATTTCCATGATATTATCTTGCATGCCTTCAGAAAACACAAATCCATTTTCTAGTCATGAAGTTGGAAAACCCCAGATTAAAGCGATAAGCTCAGCCAAGATTCCAGCGGCATGTCCACCGACTTGTAGAAATCTCTGGAAGCATTCTTCCCGCAAAATTTGGCCAGCTGCTTCGTTATGCGGGAGCATCTACCTTTGCTCTCCTGAGAAGCAGGTGTCGCGACAACACGATTCAAATTTATTGAATAGAATGCATCCAAAAGAAAAGGCCAAGAATCTTCATGCATCGTCTTCGCTGATTGCATCACACTGTGGGCGCTGTCGCCCTCAATCCGGCGGAACATTGTGATCTCCGATCTATTGATCATTTTGGGGAATTGATCATTTTGGGGAAAAGATATCTATTGCCGCTGAGACACAAAATCGCCGATCTTTTCTAACCATTCTTGAAGACCTGGTCCATCATCTTCCTCACCTGCAGGGTCAAGTGATGCTTTCGAAAATAGAACATCTGATGCTCTTGATGATCTTTCAACATGCGCTGGCATCTTTTTTCCTGCTGTTCTGCACGACTTCGCAGTTGGAACCCATGCGTGATTCCCGGGTCTATGGAATCGTGCTGCCCTTTCCAGAAGAAGCCGTGCTGAGCTACGTGCAGAGCATCTGAAGATTTGTAAGCTCAAACCCCGAAGATTTCAAATCGCCCAGCTGCGGCTAGTTCCACAGCTAGGATCGGAACATTCGCGCCATAAACTCAGAAGCTCGAGGCACACGAGATAGCATGGGTCTGTGGCCAAACCCTAAACCTGAATACTATTCAGAATAGCATACTAGGACAACCTAGGATACCGGGTGTGGAGGTTTATGTATGAAGTACGTTTGAGTCTAGGGTTTGCAGGGTTCATGAGATGGTGACAAATAAGCTACAAATCCTGCAACTGCAGGACCTTGAGATTTAAGGTTCATGGCAATTCGGCTATGAGGGTAGCTCTTTTTGATTGTTGAACCCAATCCTACGCTTCAGAAGTCTTAAAGAAGGGTCCCAGTTCGGAGAGGGTTTTCTGGTTTATTGCTTGGGTTTTTTTTCGGTTAAGTGTTTGGGGTTTATTGGATTCAGGAGAAGTAAAAAAGTCGCACCGTCAAAGCTGCCATTGAGGCTTTCAATCTGAGAAAGAGGAGCACTGCACAACCACAATCCCGAAATATTCCCAATGTGATCGGACCCTAAACCTGCAATAACTCCGGACCCTAAACTCCACTAAAACCCTAAAAGCCTGAACACTAAAACCCTAAAGCCTTACAGTCCTAAAGAAGCTCTGCCCTAAGCCCTAAGACGAAAACCCCAAGGTTTGGATGCTGAAATCAAAGCTGTATGTCACCGCCCGGTTTCTGAGTAAAGCTTAGACTCTTGCAGCTACGGATCGGATTGGTGCTAAGGCTTGGAACCCGCAGGCCTGTTCCCTAAAGCTAGCTTAAAGCTAAGCCTCCAGAAGCCTCATGAGAATATGCGGCTTTGCCGTGGCGATGCTCTACTTCGCTTTCCTGGCTTTGGCAGCCATGGTCTTAGCGAGCTTGACAGCCTTTTCAAAGCTCTCGATTGCACTGTCCAGTGCCGATGTCAACTCATCCAGCTTGTCATAGTCCTGCGGGGGATTCATAGTGTTCTACTGCAATCTCTCGATGTAATGATACAGGATCCCCACCTTCTTGTCCACTGCTTCTTGCAAACCTCCACGGCCGGTTTTGAGACTTTCGAGGGATTCCTCGCAATGAGTGACAAGAACGACAAGCCTGGCACTAGAGATCATGCAGCCACTCCTTCAGGTCTTTCTCTGCAGCTTCGCGAACGTTCGCACCCCTGAGAATCAGAAGGGGTTCGAGCTTAAGATTTAGGATTTTTTACGGTTTAGAATGTACTGGCTTGTAAGTAATCCAATAAGTCGACAATCAGAAGGGTTTCAAGACTCTTGCGTCGGAGTGAGGATCTGGGTTTGAGGGCCGAGGATTCAGGGTTTAGGTTTTGCTGGTTTGCAACATAAGCTTTCGGGACTTTTGGGTTGGAATTAGCACCCGGGGTTCTACTGTTTTGGCGCAAAAGAGCCATGAAGACTGAGCTCAAGGCAAGCTTTCGCAATCCTTTTCAGCATCTTGGGAAGCTTGAATCTTCTTGCCAGCTTTGTTGATGACCTTATCATGTAGGCTGGCGGGCTTATCAATTTTGAGCGGTACGAAACGAGGCTAACACTCCTTTTGCTCTGGAGAGCAACTTCTTGTCTTCTTCCTGCTTTTTCTTCAGCTCTTCGAGCACTTCATCCACCACTGGGTCTTCCTTGGCATCAGTTTTTGACTTGTTGTCCTTTCGTGTTTTATCTTTTTTCACCTTCTTGTCCTTCTTAGCCTTGTCTTTCTTGTCTTTGCTTTGCTTCTTGTTCTTAGGCTTCTTGACCTACGGAAAATACCATAGACTGATAGAGTTAATCTAGCAATCCCCAAGATGGCTGTTGTTGCCCAGCACACTACAACAAGATGATCCTAGAATAGGAAGCTTCTTTAGCCGTAACGATCAACAACTGGCATACAAAACAACTGCAAAGCCACCAACATGATTTGCCTTCTTGGGCTTCTTCGAGGCAGAGGAAGAATCGGCGGATGATGAGGAGGACGAGTCGATGTCGGCGGCCTGGTACAGCTGCTCCATAATCTCCTCCTCCTCTTCGACAAACTTCGAAGTGTCCAGGATTAAGTACTGTACCAACTCGTCCGACTCCGGTAGCTCTGGGTGGCGACGAATCTCCGTGGCTTTCAGCTTCTCGTCGGATTGTTTGCGAAGGATTATCGCATCTGTGGCTTCTTCGCCGAATTTGGCGATGACTTCGGCACGTGTCATCCATACCCTAACCCCGGTCCTCTTGGTTGACTTGACATTCTTGAGGTTGAGATAAATACTGGATGTTTTCCAGTCGCCCTGGCACTTCTCCCAGGCTTCGAATAAAATAGAATTCATCGCAGAATCTTAGTGCTGATCTCTTACATTCAACCAGGAGCTATCGTATCTAACAAAAAACATTATGAGATGATATCACCAATGGTATCTCTGAAGTCCTCACCCCGAAGCCAAAACCTGATCCGCGTCCGAGGTGGTTGCGGCCTGGAAAGTCCAAGAGGCTGACAGATTTCGATTTCATGTTCCTAGGAGCAAGCTCCAGAACCTGTGGGGCCTCCAGGGTTTAAGGGCTTTAGGGTTCAGGATCTAAGGTTAAGGCCAGGGTTTTGGTGTTCAGGTTTGGCTTTAGCTACCTGATTTGTTAAGGCCAGGGTTTTGGTGTTTGGGTTTAGCTTTAGCTACGGGATTTAGAGTTATATAGGTGTTTGAGGAGGGATGAGCTTTGGGTGCGAAGGTGCAGGTTGTGGATCTAAGGTTAAGGCCAGGGTTTTGGTGTTTGGGTTTTGCGTTAGCTACGGGTTTTGGAGTTATATAAGTGTTTGGGGAGGGATGGGCTTTGGGTAGGAAGGTGCAGGAAACAGATCTAAGGTTAAGGCCACGGTTTTGGTGTTTGGGTTTGCGTTTAGCTACGGGATTTAGAGTTATATAGGTGTTTGGGGAGTAGGAAACGGATCTAAGGTAAGGCCAAGGATTTGGTATTTGGGTTTAGATTTTAGCTTCAGGTTTAGGCTTATAGGGTATTTTGGGTGGATAGGCTTTTGGTGGGAAGCTGCACATTGACGAGGGGCCGTTCTTGGCCTTCTCACCCATGCGTTTGATCTCAACTGGTGTCTTCGGCGATTCTTAGTGGTTAGCAAGGCACAAACTTTCCCGGCAACATGTGCAGAAGCGACCAAGCCCCAGACCACGAACTGAGCGGTAGTACCGCATGTACCGTGCATGAGCGGCCTTCTTTCTCTTCATCAGCTCGTCTGCTTTCTTTTGCTCCTTTTGTGTGAGGTCCTCTTGTTTCTTATCTTCATCTGTTCCCTGCTTTGTGTTATTTCCTTCATCTTCTTTGGGCTTCGTGGCTTCTGGGTCTTTCTCTTCTTCGTGGCTTTCTTTCTTTTCTTTTTCTGAGGCCTCTTGCTTCTGGTCTTCAGCGGCTTGGGTCGCGACAATCTGCGATGACTCTGGTTTAGACTCCTGCCCTTGCTCAGCTTGGGACTTGACTTCAGCTGCTGGGGTCTCGGCAGGTTTCACTTGGGCCGGTGCCTCTGTGCTTGAAACCTCAGTGGGGCTTGGCACTGAAGACCCAGCCCCAACAGGGCTGGGCGCGGATCCTGGGGTAGTCGACACCGACTGCGCCTTGGTCGGGGTTGCTGCCAACTGCGCAAACTTTGCTTCGAGATCCTGAGCAATCTTACCCAGTTCACACCGATCAAAAGTCCTCAGCCGCTGAAGTGCGTCCACTACACCTGAGTCCAACTCCGATTGGCTGGTGTCAGACCTGTGAAGAGCCGGCGGAGGCGGAGTTGCCGCCACCTCGTCCGGAGCTGACTCCCACGAAGAACCCCTTCGTCTCCACGAGCCGTGCCATTGGTTGGCCCAGCCATCATCATAACCCTGGTTGTACCCCCAGCCCCACCACGAGCTGGACTGCCAAACTTGGCGGTCCGGCCCATCTGAAGCAACAGCATAAGATTCCGGCCATGACCTGGCTGGCCAGCCTGCTTCCGCAGCTTCAGGGGTTGGGACGGCGGTGGGGGTGCTTCCCTTGGCAACTGCAACTTGTGGGCAGCCGCCGGCTGTCTCATCATTGTTCTTCGCTTCGGTTTCGGCATTGCTTGCTGGCTTTGTGGCTTTCTTTTTCTTTGTTGCTTCTGCCTCCTGAATCTTTTGCTTCTTTTGCCGGGGTTCGGCCTCCTTTGTCGTAGACTACGCGAATTGAAGACTACTATCGTATTGCATGGATAGTTCTAGCTAACAACAAGACGGTTTAGGGCTGAGGGTTTAGGATTTAGGGCTTGGGATTTAGGAAATACACAATGAATGAGAGTGTTGCCTTAAGAAGCTCCGGGTCTATTTGCGTCTCGATGGAGTCTGGGCTGTGACCTCAAACACATTCTGTCGGAGAAACAGTGTACAGTGTAAGGCAATACTGGGCAATACCATGCAGCTGAGGCCTAGACGCAAAGGACCTTTCTCAGCTTTCCTAGGAAAGCCAGTAAAAATACAAACTTCTCAAAAAAGCGTGACTACTATCTTAAAGCCACGGCTAGGCTGCTGGCACTGCTGGAGTCGAGGCAGCGGCACCCTCAGGAATCTCTACCGAAATCCTTTCGGCCCTGGCACGGGCCTTTGCCAAAGCTTGTTCTACGGCTGAAGAAGGCATCTCTTGCCTTTCAACCGATCCTAAAAAGCCTAAGATTGCCAAAATGGCTGCATTGATTGACTTAACATGAGTCAGATTGGGCGTATGCAGAGTGGGTTTTGGACTCACGGGTATAAGGGGATTCCTTACGAGTATAGGGGGACTTGTCACGGGTATCGGGGTCCTTTCACGCTCAGCTCACGCTTGTTCACGCTCAGTGTTTTGCGTGGGCTCGTGCACTATCACAAAACTGTCTCGAAACACGTCTTGTGCGAGCCCTGGTCACAACACTCATCTTTATCATCGCCAATGTGTACAATATTAACTGCTCAAAACATGCGAAACAACTTAAAGATCGCGCACGGACTCACAAACCCTCTAGAGACATCGGCCGGAAGGAGCCATCCTTCACTCGAGCACGCAGAAACGCTCTCAAATTGCCAAGGTGGGCATTGGCAAACAAGTCGTCGGTGGCCACTGCCTGCTCCACAGACGGGCTTATCTAGAAGAGTTTGCTCACAGGGAATTAGGGTTTAGGAGGTTTGAAGATTTCTGGGATCCACTGCCTCCTTAGGCAGCGGCTGTTTGATAAATTCAGCCAGATGAGCTCGGAAGAGGTACTGTTTTTTCTCCTGCAGGGGATATAGACTCTGGTTGCGTGTGCTTTGTACATAGACAATAGGAACCCCAAAGGCTTCGTTGCGAAGAAGGTTGTGCATTATGTTAGATGCACTACTTTACTCGATTTGGAGGGGCCCTAGATCGAGTAGATGATCCCGAGTCCTGATAGAGCCTGTGCTCAAGCAGAATCTTTCTCGCATAGCCCATAGGATAAATCTGCGAGGATCGCAATTTCACATCTCCTGTCCTGGGGCTTTTGGGGTTTGGGGTTTTAGGGTTCGGGGGTTTTGGGGTTTAGGGGTTCAGGTGTGGGTTTAGGGCTAAGGGCCGATAAGCACGAAATATGACCCTGCTCGAAAGACTCCGACCCTGAGCCCGGTCATTGCTTGAAAGCCTCCAAAACCTGCCGCCCCCCAATTTCCCCAATAAGCAGCACATAGAAAGCTAGCCCCAATAAGCAGTGCTTAGAAACCACAAGTGCCTCTGCTCCAAAGTCAAGCCAACTGCAGTTGAGGTGGGAGCCTTTAGGGGTTTCAGGGGCTTTTTCGGGTTTAGGGCATCCCTAAGGCCACAAAATCATCAAGGCGAACCAGTAACCACCATTACTTTTGCTGCACCCAAAGCCTAGAATCCTGGATCGTAGTAATTGTAACAACAGCCGGAACACAACTGGCCTTTGCTACAGCCACCACAACGACCACTACACCTTTGGGGTTTAGAATTTGGGTGCTTAGCTTTTGGGACACCGGATAGGGTTTAGGGTTTAAGGGTTTAGGTTTAAGGGTTTAGGGTTTAAGGGTTTAGGGTTTGGGGTTTAGGGTTTAGGGTTTTTCTGGTTTGAAAGAACTTGGGGCTTCAGACCGTGGGCGTTAGGCTGCTGGGTATCAGAGGAATGCAAGGATCTGGGAGTGTTTCTGCTTCAGATTCAGTCTTTGGGGCCCGCGCACTCGAACTCTCCCGCTGGCATCGACACTTCGCTTGACCATTCCCCAAGAGCAAAGTTTCAGGGATCGGCGTCTTGTCTTCGTCAATCGTTTGTAGAGTTTTCGACTCCACGGACTCAGCACAAGATGAAGGTAAGGCTACAACCCATGTGGAAAAACCCAGTAGCTTGCCGAGGCATGCACCAAATCGACATCGCCAAGCTTGGCTTGGAGCAGAAGTGGCCCCAGGTTCCCATCCAGCTGAGACAGACAGGAACTTTGGGTTTAGGGTTTGGATGATGAGTTTGACTAGTCAAGGGTGCATTGCAAAGGGCTTGTCAAATCTGCACATAAGTGCCGGACAATCTCGTTCGTAGGCACGGGAGGCCAATACGTTCCATTATCTTCTCCAGGAAGAGGTAGAGAGGATCATGAATCACGGTCGTGCTTCGCGGCTGTTCTATAATCCAATATACCGATCTCGCGACACAGAGCAGCAATAGTAACATTGTTCTGGCAGTGATCCTCAGTGACTCCATTTCTCTATTCTAGATCTACATAGCAGCAAAACTCAAGGGGCCAACTAGTGTGCATGAGATGATGACACGAAACTAGCGTGCAAGGAAGCCACCTGTTTGCACGACGGACATATGCGAAGCTGGTATCTCCATAGGGATTTGATTTGCTGCGCTTGTGCGTGGCCTTATTGATCCATACATAAGACGTGCAGGGCAAGCCCGCCGAAATCAATCCGTCTTCCACCAAGCGAAGACACAATCGACCGGCATTCAGAAAGCCTTTCCTCGGCTTGCAAAGGCTCTGCAGGGCCACGGATACTGAAGCCCGTTCTGGAGGCCGCATTGGGTTTTAGGGCTCAGGGCTTTAGGGTTTAGAGTTTCGGGTTTCAACGACTACGTGTTTGGAGGACTGCAGAAGCTTGGTAAGGGTACTCATAATTTAGTGTTTTGGGATTGGAATGGAGGTCTTGCTTTGAGATCTTTGAAGTTTTATGAACCCTGCTTGGCGGTCTACCAGCAACGACTTCAAGTCCTGGGTCCATTAGATCCCCCGAAGCTTCCATTGCAATCCTACAACAATCCAAAATCCAAACCCTTAACCAGTCTAGTGAACAACAACCAGACACCTCAAAATGCTAGTAATACGACTTCCAAAGCCTTCAAGAGTCAGGCTCAGTATATCCTGCTCCTTGTCGTACAGGATATCAAAATAGGCACTGAACAGGGCAGAGAACACGAAGTCTCCCAAACAAGATTGGTGGTTGTTGCCGCAAAGAGACACACACACACACATACACCCACACCCACACACACACACCCACACATGCAGAATACCGCCGCCGACCTCTTCTGATCATCGCGACCTGGTGCTGGTTGGTTACGAGTTACGAGTAAGATAAGAGTAGGGAAAATCGCTAAGAGCATAAGTAGCAGCTAAGAATCGCAATAATAGGGTCCCAGCAGAAGACTCTGCATAAAGCACCCCGGCCAGAGAAAAGATCTAGCAGCTTCAGGTCCTTAGGAAAGTCTTGCGTGTTATGCTTCATAAAAGCAAGATACTAAGGCTCAGAGCCCGGCCCTTTGCGCATTGGGGGAATCAAGAGGAGTCTGTTGTGCCAGAAAATCGCACATGTGAATCCTCCCACGATATGACTTGTTCGACTCGATGCTAGGAGTGCTGCATGAGCATGAGGGTAAGGCCCTTGCAGCAGCATTGGAACCCCCATGAGCTTCAGGGCGTGAACTGCACATGGAGACAAAGCTAGTGGACTGCTTGTCCAAGCTTCCTGAGGCATGGTTGCGACATTCCCTAAGCCCTGAGCCAAAAAAGCCCTTGAATAAGAAGGGCAAGAGGACAACAACAAATCCTGTCATGCATAGCACAAGACTGTGCGAAGTCACTTCTCGAAGTTTTTGCATGACAGGTGCAGCTTCGAAAGCTGTTGCTGTTACTGAAAGCCACGGCCCCGTCTGCATATCAAGCAACTCTGCGCTTTGGGACGGTGCGATGGCTTGGTGATTAAGTAAGACAGCCTGGTCATAGCCCATATATGAGTGTAAGTAGTTATTCAACAGACCGGGGGACAGGCCAAAATTCAGAAAGCCAGCTTCTGAGACCTAGCCTAGCTGCTTTCAGCTTCAGCTCGGAGGAATCCATCCTGCCAACATGCGGGCGTGCTTGTACCTAGGCTCGGGGCTTGATTATTGAAGGGAAATTCTTGTGGGGACGTCTTCGAGTTCCAGAAAAACTGAGGATGGCTCGCTTTGAAAATCTTCTTGCCCCAGGAAACACAGACTTGATCTTTCTTGTCCATCTGCGAGGGTTTAGGGTCTAGAGTTTGAGGGCGTGGGGTTCAGGCGGTTTAGGTAACAAACACGTATGTAGTTGCGATGCTCAGCAAAGCTCTCTACAACATCCCAGCCTTATAGCTGGTGTCGTACAGAGCATTCACCTCCTCCATTATATCCCCGTCCGCGTTTTTGATATAGAACTGCCCAGCCATAATCACCTGGATCTTGGAACAGTCGCCGCGGTTCTCGTGAGTGCCTTCTTTAGGCGGCAGCAATGTGAAGGAGGAGCCCTTCTTCAGAATGCTCGGAGGCGGGAGAACGAACTGATGCGTATTGCTGTTCAGAAGCTTGAGCTGCTCCACCTTTTGGCGTCGTGTGTCCTGCAGACCAAGAGTTTTCGGATAGTCATGGGGTTGGCCAATTACATAACCGCAAAAGCAAGTCGTAATTAGGTATCCTCGGACAGCACTTTCCCCTGGCCCCTCGGTGGCCCAGCAGGATAAAACGTAGGCACTGTAGGATCCTGGCGCAGAAACAGTACAGATGTTTTTGAAATCTCAGCAACACACGAATGCATGTAGGAGTCTGCAAAGCCTCGTTGGCACCCATTTCATCTTCCTCTGCCGTTTCCTCTTCCTCCTTTTCCTCCTCATTGTCTTCGCTTGTAGACTTCATTGCCGCCTCTTCTGATTTGCTTCTCTCCAATGGCTTCAGTTTCCTGTTCTTTTTCTTTGGCGCCGTCTCTGAACCCGAATCGAAAATCGAGTCAGGATCGGGGCTGGGGCTGGCGTCCCTCTTCCGGGCTGGCTTGGAGCTGCTGGGGCGGGCCTTCGCCGCTTTCTTAACTTTCGGCTTCATTGGAGGATCTTCGGAGCTCTCCTCCCGGGCTTTGGCACATCTCTTCTCACGGCTCCTGCCGCGCTTCTTCGGCTTTTCCTTCTCCTCGGAGTCATCCTCGTGGTCTGTAGATGCGGGGCTTGCTGTTGCCTTGCCTTTCGCCTTGGCCTTTGCTTTCGATTTTGCCTTTGCTTTTCCCTTGGCTTTGGCCTTAGGCTTTCCTTTGCCTTTGCCCTTTCCTTTCTTTTTAGGTTCTCCCTCGTCCGCAGAGCCCGGGTTCTCATCCGGATCATCGTGCAATCCTTCTGGCTCATGATTGTTGTTTGCACGTCGAAGCATTGCTCTGGTCGCTTGCTGAGCCTGGTTTATCGACATCCAGACATGAAAATCTGATCATGAGCAACAAGCATCTACAGGACGACAGGCCTTGATGATATTCGCAGCATCAGGTCCAGCCAAACCAGTTCTTGCCGCTTCGATGGTCAAGCTTGCCAAGAAAGCAGCAGCCTGTTCTTCGAAGGTCGCGGGAAGATCGCAAAGGGGTTCTCGGTCCTGCAAAGCAGAGTTCATCAAAATTACTATGATTGCGAAGTGAATCTAGACATGCCGAATCACCATAGTAACCAGTCAATCTTATAAAGCTCCTTGAACACACCATTGGCTTTTTGAACATCGTCGTCTTCATCCAAAATGCCTGGTCGGGCTTCGCGTTCGGCTTCCTTCTTGAAGCACTCGAGGGATTCCTCGAGGAAAGATTCAGATGGTGGAAGCTGAGAATCAGTACCGGTATCCACAATAGTCCGCTGCGGCTCCTTCGTGCCATCTGGCTGCGGATCTTTGGAGCCTGTGGCCCTGGCTTTTTCGGTGTCCCTGGGATCTTTTTCCTTTACCATGGAGCCTTCTGCCCTAGTATCCTTCTTGTCCTTCGGAACCTCCCCCTTTACCGGCTCTTTCTTTGGATCTTTGATTTCCCCTGGCACCGCGGAATCCTTCATGGGTTTGGGAACCTCCTCCTTTACCGAGTCTTTCTCTGGATCTTTGATTTCCCCTGGCACCGCGGAATCCTTCATGGGTTTGGGAACCTCCTCCTTTACCGAGTCTTTCTCTGGATCTTTGATTTCCCCTGCCTCCGTGGAATCCTTCTTGGGATTGGGAACCTCCGCCTCCTCCTTTACCGTTGAGTTCTTCTCTGCCTCCCTGGAACCCTCGTTGTGACCCTCCTTTACCATCTCTCCCCCCTCTACCTCTGAGTCTTCTTCTTCTTCATCTGCTTCTAGATCCTCCTCCTCCCCATCTTCTTGGTCTTCTTCGTTCTCTTCATCATTTTCTTCATCCTTTTCCTCTTTCTTCTTTGCCTCCAAGTAGAGAAGAGAGAATAATCTAATCCGCGAAAACAGAATCTGCGACACTCCGACAAATACGAGACGAATACTCCCGCCTCTCCCTTCGGGCGGGCTGTCCTTACCATCTCCTTCAACATCTCCAGGTTCGGAAGATTCGCCCTGAAGAATTATGAGAATGAGCTCATCTTTGCAAACATACGATCTGCAAGCCTCGTCTTCTCACTCTTGCGTGTCCGCAGAAGAACGTAGCTCACCATGGATCTTTGAACCTTCGCCTCTTCTTCAGCCCAAGCCTTCCGAAACAAGCAAAAAACAAAGTAGTGAATGTAGTGTAGCAACACGGACATTCCCAGGCCTCTCGCATCGGTTTCTCATCAGCTTTCTTCACCAAAGGAAAGTCACCGCTCAGCTTCATCAGCACGGCCTGCCAGGATTCAGATGTTTTTTGCAGAGGAGGAATTTCTATTGCCACAAAATGTAAACTTGCCGGTGCGACTATTTGCTCCTTGTACGTAGGCAGCGATTTTGCGAAGGAAGCCAAGAAGCCCAAAAGGAATTCGAAATTCGCCTCCCCATGCGGCTCTTCGACCTGATAGCTGAATCCATGAAATATTGTAGTTCATCCGTAGTCAGTTTATCTGAGGTTTGCACGAAATCGGCTTCCAGCTTTCCCTTCTTTGGAGCATCCACCCAGGAAAAGTCGAAGGGTGCCTGAAACGGATAGGCGGGATTAAACTGGAGCAGTAACTTGAAACCAAGGTTCAGGCCTTTGCACTGTCCAATTTTGCTTGAACTTTCTTTTTGCTTATGCCTTCCTTGTCGGCCATAGCTAGAAACCTTTCTTCGCGCAGGGCCTTGAAAGATATCTTTTCTTTGTAAAACTCCTGACCCATGAAACAAGAACTATGTTGAACAAGCGACAAATACATGCACACAACCTTCCGGCAGGTTCCTCGAGAAGGGCCATCCTCTTGGCATCTTTCCGCACCGTCGGCATGGCGGAAGAAAAAGTCCCTTATGTGTTCTTTGCGTACTAGCTGTGCATGCATACAATATGTGGGACCTCGCTCATTGGGAGTACTTGGGGCCTAAATGTTGCAAGAGAGATCAATCATCCTGCCCGTAAGAAACCTTCAACCCTGTGCACCTTAAACAAAGCCCGGGTGAAATCCTTCTGGGAGTTGGTTTCGGTGGAGAGAATGACAATCTATCTCAAAATCTTTAGCCCCAACCTTAACCCCTATTTGCTAAAACCCTACCTAAGTGCAAGCCGCCAGCAAAGGGAGGGGCGGACTCGTTTCAGCTTCACGAAGTCTTCGGGTACCTGTCATGACTTTGGAGGGGCTGTGGCTTTTGGGTATTAGTCGTAAGGGGGGGGACGCACGTTGTCGCAAACCCCGCAACATAGATCCATGGCCCGCGAGCAACCCTGCAGCACAGACCTGTTTCCTTAAGCGATGCTTTATGACAGGATTTGGTTTTCATGGTCCTGCGAGCGGGTATGCATCAAGAACCTGGGTTTTAGGGGGGTAAGGTTTTAGGGTGCGGACGGCTGACAATCCAGAGCTTCTTGCGGTGGCCGCTCAGACCTCGAGGTTTTAGGGTTTATAGGCCTTGGGGTTTTAGGGTTTTAGGGTTTACTAAAGGGTTTGGGGCTTAGGATATGGTTCACGTCTGAATCCCCGACCAGGGCCCTATGTAGAATAGTGATTTGTAGGTCTTGATAAGCTTAGGGTTAGGTTTGAGCCTCAGAATGGGACAACAGATGCCTTCGATATATCACTGATCTTTCTCTATTTTGAGAGGTGCAGATTTCACGGGTATATGGGGATCCCGGAAAGAATTAGAGGACTTTACCAGATCCGCCGAAACGAGGGCTTCGAGACGCCCAGGGTATACATATGAAAGCATATGAAAGCAAACAAATGCATAAGTAAACTATATATACACACATGTGTAAAATAGGTGTGTGTGTGTTGTATAAACACACACTTATATACATACATACATACATACATACATACATACATACATAAATATAAATAAATAAATATATATATATATATATCAGCATGTATATACATACATACATGCATACATACATACATACATACATACATACATACATACATAAACAAGCATGTATATGTACACACGTACATATACACTTACATATACACTTGCATATACAGGCTTATGTGTGTATGCACTATCTATCTATCTATCTATCTATCCATCTATATCTATCTATCTATCTATCTATCTATCTACATATATATATATGTATGTATGTATGTATGTATGTATGTATGTATGTATGTATATATTTATGTATGTTTACATGTTATGGCTGGAGAGATGGCTTTCCTCATGGGAGCTTCCGACATTTCGCTGCCGACGGTGCACCTGGAGCCAGGGTTACCATCGAGCTCAGGGTTTAGGGCTTTGGGGCTTTGGGGCTTCAGGTTCAGGGCTTTGGGGTCCAGGGTGAGACGGAGATTTTCAATTTTCATTCTCGCTTCGTGAGTGTTCCGGTTGTTCATCGCTTTAGACAAGGGTGTCAAAGCCCTGCTTGCAACAAAAAACACCAGGAAAATGACCATTTAGCAGACCATCGTAGAGTGATAGTAGAGGGCATTTCGGCCAGAATGGGGTATTTGGGAAGGCCCAGGTAGACTCACAATAAAACTCCTACAGACAGTCCTTTGCGAGTAAAGTCTAGGGTTTCACAGTTTCGTTCATAAGGTCTCTACACTCTCTAAGTAGGCCTTTGGGAATTAAAGTGTCGAGCTTGGGCCTTAGAGCGTTGAAGAGTCCTCTGCCACACCTTAAACTGGCGCTGGTTCTATAGACTTTTCAGAACACTTGGGAAGTTTGTTTCGATGGCAAGGTGCACGTACAGGGTGGCCTAGAAGCGAGTGCTCAAAGACAGCACAGGGCCTGCCTCTGATTGAAGGATCGTTCCCGTTGGGTTCTTCACCTGCCAAAGGTTTGCCAAGAAAGTAGGGGCATCAACACATTTGTTCCTCAGCCTCAACGTGGAACTTAAAGGATGATGCGACAAGGTCACTTGGTTCTGAGGCCACAAAATAAGATTATTGTTCTTATAGCCATGCATACCAAGTCTCCTGATCCTCCAATCGCGGGATGCCCGATCGACACGCCACAGCAGGTGCCGGGAGGGATGACGATCTCGACACGCATCCGTCCGACGTAAATCCGCTGTGCAAGAGTCTATGGCTTATAGGAGCCTCGAAATCCTTGGGGTGAGTCTTAATGATAGAGGGTAAAACGGAACATGGGTTACCTCTATGTTTCGATGAGTACGAGGAGTTATTGAGGCTTCTATGTCATTGGCATCCCCTCTTTGCTTAGTTTCAGGATCCAGAGTGCCCAGGCGCACATTCAGCATCTTTTCTGTGGCAGTGTGATCACGCCCACCGATCCCCTCACGCAGATCCCCGTCTGGCGTTTGGACCCTAAAGGTTACGGTACACAAGCTTGATGGAGCGCGAAAGCGATGGGAAAGTGCCTTCGCTCAAGCAGCCTAGCCGGTCTGGATGCGACTAAAAAGTCGAGGAGCTTCATTTAATGCACGAGCCCTTGATCCGAACGAGCGCTAGCAATCCTGAATTACCTTTAGTCATAGTAGGATGGCTCTGGGGAAGAGGGTACCTGCTTCAAGGAACTGTGAATCGTGAAAAGGGGCAAAAGGGTAGCCTCACCAAAGCCTAAAGCCCGGAAATACGAAGCCTGTAAACTGTGCATGGATTTTCAAAGGCCTTAGAAAGGGGGACTTATTAAGCGGGTGACAAAAGAATTTGAATAGGGGTTGTTTGAGTAATTTACTCAAAGTGACCTCATCCACAAGCCTCACTAGTAAGTGCCATGATCCTGCAAGTAGAAGCCCTGCTCCCAAGTAGCTGGGGTGCAGTGTTCAGTTTCTGACATCTCCGTTGCTATGGTGTCAAGGTTTGGGGCTTTAGGCTTTAACGGCTTAAGGTTTAAGGGATGCGGGGTTCTGTTTGAGTTTGATGTTACAGCTTCGTACCTGTATGGTTTAGGCAGTTTTTGTTCTTACGATCACTGCTTTCCTGCTTTCATTGGTGATAGCACTCATCTCAGCAATATCACCCTTAGAGATGGGCACCCTGTAGCCCAAGACCCCCAAGATTCCAAAGCAGAACATACTACAGTCCGAAACCCTAGTGACGCCAACGCAAGCCTGCCAAAGCAGAAGAAAGCTCATTGAGTAAGTCACAGCTTAGTAAAGCCTCTTACAGCCTCTCCGATTGATACCTCCTGCAGCTTAGACTTCACAGGGCTATTTAAGATTCATCAACACCTTCGAAGGCCTATGAAGCCCCGCATGTAAATCCGAGTTCCCTCCGCTGGGCCGTGTTGCGGCTCAGTTGAAGTGTTGCCGTGTCTCGCGGGCCGCCTTCTCCGTTTGAGGCTCGGGAAGATCTGGGGGGTTGGAGACCTAGAACTCCCAGCCAGTGTTCTGGAGTTTGAGAGTTTTGAAGCAGAGGATGTGTTCTGGGATGCGGTTGGGGAGTTTTGGGATTGGGATGCTGGGTGGTGGTGGTGATGGTGGTGGTGGTGGTGGCAGCGTAAGCCCTGAGTGAGAGGACTTCTCAGCCGACCTGGTTTGAGTTTGAGACGATGGCCGACGCGTGCCAGGCTGGTTGGTGGTTGACATGTGTTTGGATTTCCGGCGCATGGTTTCGGATCCAGCTTGTGCACACAACACGCACACACATATAAATAAATATGTATGTATGCATATATATATATACACACGTACATACACAGATACACATGTTGAGCCCCAAGCCTTGATGGAAATCTAGAATTTTAAAAGTTGAA
Organism: Symbiodinium necroappetens; assembly: GCA_905231915.1. Classification (NCBI taxonomy): domain Eukaryota; class Dinophyceae; order Suessiales; family Symbiodiniaceae; genus Symbiodinium; species Symbiodinium necroappetens. Next base: position 45,709 of record CAJNJA010034252.1, read on the forward strand.
CCCAACGCCGGAGCCTTGGGCTTAGGTTCGGTTAGCAGAGACGCGGTTTCGAGACTGTGCCTTTTTACAGGCTTTGCGAAATGGTGACGGGTTTGTGTGACTTGCTAAGGACTTGTTCGTGTAGCTTCGATATGCTACCGGAGAAGCCTAAGACCCGATGCGAGTCCTGATCCACATCACCCAGTTCTTGCTTAACAGTAGCTACATTTTGGACCACTCCAATGCCTGCGGGTTGGGAAGAAGCCCCAAACTTAAACCTTTTGTATAGTCCAGCTTCAGTCTTCTTCGGCACGGTTGCCGCAGAGGCGACTGTAAATGCACAAGGACATGAGACTTCCGCCCATACAGCGACCATGTACTAATCTACTACAAAATGCTGCAAATATACTATACTCTAAGACACGATCATATACGTTAGACGTTAGTCTACTACAGTATCCGGTAGTACAATAGAACATGCTTTAATATACTCGAACATTGTCCTCTGGACTCCATGGCCAAGACAGCTACAGCTTTCGCATCTCGTCACAAGACCGAATCGCATGGGTCCGCAGTCAGGAGCTGGGTTTGAGGATGTTGGGTCTAGGGTCTTTAGGATTTGGGGCGTCGTAGTTTAGGGTTTCGGACTAGGGATTGAGGTTGGGGTTTCGGCTGGTCAGGTTTTGGGTTTAAGGTTTCGGGGCTTGGGGTTTAGGGTTTCAGGATTTGAGATCTAGGATTCTGGGTTTGGGATGTGCATGTTTAGAGGGCGTAGGGTTGAAGGTCCGCAAAATTCAGGGCAAACGACCGTCGATTCTTGGGGATGTTGCGAAGCACAGGCGATTTGAGAGAAGCAGCTCTTCTGGCCTTTCCATAAGCCCGAAGGGCCGCCTTGAGGCTTTCCCGATAGATTTTTGATAAGATGACCCCAAGGCCCCGCTTCAGGCCCGGATGCTACTGCCAGAGCCCCAAGGCCCGAAACGCAAGACGACAAAAACCCTCCAGGGATGGACCACGCCTCACGGCCAAGGGTGCTCAGGATTCTCGAAAGTCAGAGGGGCAACAAAAGGAACACAGAGAGAGCTGCGCTCAGCTTGCGGATTTAGGGTCAAGGTCATCAGGGTTTAGGGCTCTATCAGGTTAGCTGCTTTAGTTGCTTCATGTTTAAGGGCCCTCAGCCTACAGCCTAAATCTCAAAAAGTCCCAAGCCCCAGGTTCTAAAATCCAAACTCCGAAACCCTAAAGGCCCTAAACCGCCAAGTCCAACAAGCCATTGCAGGAACTAAGCCTTTAAAGCCGTTGAACGACAATGCACTTGGTAACCGAGAAGTCGACAACCCTAAACAGCCCTGACAGAAGAACCCCCCATAATAGCCCTCACAATGCCCGAAACTCCCACAAGACCCTGCAGAACCCGAACACAAGAAGCCCAAAAGGCACTTGGTGCCGCAACACTGTGGACGATCCAGCGCTTCGCCAAGGCTCCTGAGGCCTTGCTAAGGAAGACTCGGGAGTTCGGCTTTAGAGGGGGTTGTAAGGATTGCAGTGAATGTTCCGGAAGGGTTCTGCAAGGGTCGGGTCTGAATGGCAGGAATTGACTTGGTAGGATAAGGTTTAACCGACATGCGTTCCGTCAGGGTTCCGTGGGTTTTTCGGGTTTAGGAGCAGGGGATCTGGTGTGAGGGTTACTATACGGAGGATGCCATGAGGCATGAGGGTTCGTTTTGTAAGTTTAGTCGTGAAGGGGTTTCCTACAGGGCGCCTTAAAGGGATCTAGAAGGGTTTAGGCATTCGCATCATGAGACCTTGTAGTTCGGGTCATAAATGAGATGACGGTAATTACTGCACATAGGTAAGGACATTACTACGGTGTACCTCTAGACCCTGTACTCATCAAGGGGTTGTGTGTTGGGTACGGTTGTCAAGCTGTTGGGGTTTAGGGGGTTTGAGGGTTTGGTGCTTTTGAGGGCTTTCCAGGGTTGAGGGTTTGGTTAGGGCTTTTCAAGCTCTATTACGGACTTTATGTTTAGGTTTGGAGGGTTGAAGTGTATCTCAGGTCTAGGGTGCGGGTAGGTAAGGTTCATGGTTTCTGGGAGTTGTTGCTTAATCCTGGCATGATGAAAAAAGATTTCAGTGGTGTTGGGGCGTCAGCAACTAGGATTGTTTTTGCTGTTTCGTTTGTTTTCCTTTTTTTGTTTGAGGCCTTCAGGGCACAGGGCGGAGGGCCTTGGCTGCTAGGTTGGAGTCAGGCTCAGACACAGCTGTTCTGGAAACAGGTTGTAGGCTTAGGTTTTGGGGCCTTAGGCTTAGGATTTTATCCGCTATTTCCCAAGAAGGTGTCGGATTATGGTTGTAAGGCTCATGCAGGTCCTAGCGGATCGGTAAGGGAGGAGTGGGCGGGCGGGGGCAACAAGAATGCCCCAGCAATCCTTGTCTACTTGTCAAGACCTCTTCGTGGGGCCCTATGAAGCCCAATCCCTACAAATTGCAGGCGAACGCGGAAGCTGTGGCAGTCGCGTCCTTAGTGGAGTTGGCTTCCGGATTTGGGGTTTAGGTTTTCGGGTTCGAGGCTTCAGGGTTTCGGGCTTCCAAGCTTTAGGTTTAGCGGGTTCCAAGGCGGGTTCAGAGGTTCTGGCTACAAGGGTTTAAGGGCCCAGGCTCAACTAGCGGGAAGCAACAGCTACCATGGCCGCAGCCTTCAACCAGGAGGCCTCCAGTACGAAGCCCAAATTTCTCGGCACTGGATACCTCAAAACTAAACCCGAAAGCTGTAACAACTTCGAAGGGCTCTAGGCGCCAGGAGCCGCAAACCCTGACAGAAGCACATTTCTGCTCCATAATAACGGAGTCTTCTAGACTTGTCTGTAGCTTTCGGATGAGCAAGCCTGTTCCCTCTAGACCTTGGTCAGTGCTCTGAGGAAGTTCCATCGGGTTAGTGTTGTCGTGTTGGGTTCCGTGGTGGGCTTTTGGAATGGCTGTTGCACGCTCGATCGGGCTCACGCGGCGCAAGCTAAATCCTAACCCGCAGCAGTAATTCCCTAAACGCCCTAAGCCCGACACCCCAAAACCCTCAAGCGGAAGCCCTACCGAAGCCGTACACCCCAAGAGCGGGGTCTTTCGCCTACGACGAGCAAGGCCACCACGAGATGGCGCTTCCTCCCCTCGGTGGGGACCTGGGTGCTGCCCAAGCACGGGCCTTAAGCACATTCCACTAAGGCTCCTACACAGCATGAGGGTCTTAGATGATGTGCTAAGTCACCAGAGCGTTCAAGCAGGTTTAACTTCCAGGGTGGCACCTCGATTTATTTTTTTGACAGGGAGACAAGCCGGGCAAGTAACCTTGCACGAGGCCCACTTCGAACCCTACCTTTGCCAATTCCCGGCAGAGTTTCAAGCAAGGTCTGAAAAAGACTCGTTGATCCCGCGGGGTGCACGGTAGGGCATGAAGTGGGATCCGTGAGTGTCGAGGCCAGCCTGTAGTGTCTGCGTGACTTCAGGGGTTTCTGGCTGGTTGTGACTTGTGCGTGACACGGCTAGGATCCCCGAGGTGTCGCCATTGAAATAGCTTCGGATCCACCCGAGAGTCTTTAGGGTTCAGGACATTGAGGCTTGGAGTTTCTCAGGGTTTTGGCGCTCAGTCTCAAAGGAAGCTATGCCGGAAGGCCTAAACTTGCTTACAAACCCTCAACCGCAGCCCGAAAATTGTAGAATAAAGCCTAAGCCCTAAACCGTCTAAGCCGACGAATACTGCGAAGCCCGAAGACTCGAAAGGCTTGTTCGCGGTTTTCTCAGTTTAACGTAGGGGCTTCCTCAAAACCCGTTTCTAAGTCCTACGGCCTCTATATCAACAGTCCTGCCAAACCCTTGAAAGAGCCCGTTAATTTAAAGGCACCCCTAAAGGAAACTGTCAAGGCCCCCAAGTCCGCAGATAGGGTTTTGGGGTAGCCCCTGTATTAGACAGGGCTGAGGGTACTAGAGCGATACCCTGAACCCTGCACCCCAAGCCTGAAACCCCTAAACCCCAGAAAACACCACCTAAACCCTATAAACCCTACACCCTACACTTTACACCCAAACCCTCAGGCCGCTCCTGGTTGCGCCTGCGCGGCCCGGCAAGGGCACGCCCATGAAGTCTCCAGTAACAAGCGGCGTCACACGGAAGGCCCGGCAGCTGGAACGAGCTAAAAGCGTCCTGAATGGGACGTACCACATGGGATGTGAGTTAAGGGCCTTCATAATGAGAATCGGGGTTGATAGGGTGTGATGTAAGTGCTTTACTTGGTAATGATTCGAAAAGTGCAATTTTGGGATAACTTCTAGTGTAAGTATTGTAGGGACAGTGCTCCGGACTCTACGCTCTGAAGGGTGAGAACATGCACATCCGCACGGAGGCATTACCGTTGCTACGATCACCATTGCTATTGTCAGCACTGCTATTGGTTACAAGGATCACACGGGTGACGATGATGGTGAGTTTGATTAGCAAATATCGTTATCACCTGCTACGTGCGAAGACCGCCCAGATCGAGTTTTCAGATTCATTATCCCCTGAGCCCGAGACCGCGGCCTTGAATCGAAATCAAATCTCGATGCTAGTGTTAGGTGATCAAGGCTCATAGCGTTTAGGGTTTATGTGCTACGCTTACCCTGGCGTGTAGCTTGCAGCGTGCCAAACCCTGGAACCCCCAGGCTTCCCACGGCGAAAGACACACCAACTGCACAACTTAACCCTACACCCTAACCCCAAAACCCTCAAGCCCTAAAGCCCCAAACTTAGGCTCTAAACCCATCGTGCATGCTCTGTTGCCTCAGGCCCCGGCGAAGCCGATAGTTGGCACCACAAAGCCGGCTGCCAATGTCCCATCTCCCAAGGCCTATGTGGTATTTGTTCGCCATTACTACCTTTGAGTAGTACCATAACAATTAATGTTGCTATAAGTATGATTACTATTCGTATTATAACTACTAAAATTAGAATAAGTCTCATTGCTATTAAAGCTATTATCGTTATTGTTGTTACCAGTATTATTTTGAAGGGTATTCAGGTTTCGTTTCGCGGTCTCGGCCACCAGGAATGGGTTTAGGATTCCCATCTGGTTTGGAGTTTAGGGCAGAGATGCGCAAACCAGCCGTTTAAGACCCCCGACCACACTGCAAGACGAGCACAGGCTTTGCGCTAAACAGCCAACTCACACAGATGCTCGGAGAGCTCTTCTTCAGCTCTTCTTCTAAAGGCTTTTTGAGGCCTACAACCTTCGAGTCATAAGCCATTCAGCCCTAAATGCTTCAAGCCGCTCTCTCTCTCTCTCTCTCT